>VXBI01007030.1:166443-197185 GCA_013397375.1 Toxostoma redivivum | reverse complement strand
CTTTTTTTTTTTTTTTTTTTTTTTTTTATGCTGTGGTCTTTTTTATGACTTTCTCTTATTAAAAAGGAGTGAATGACCTTTATGGGAATCAAAGCCATGACCATGCTCTGACCAACTGAGCTAATCTCAGGGTCACACTATGAACTATGTTTAAAAATTCAAACCAAATTCTATGCTTTTCAGCTGGTATATTCATGAATAAATTGTAGTCTTTTAAGCTGAAATATTCCAAATATATTTTGCACAATACAATGGCACATTGTAAATATCTGATTTTATCTTGAAGAACAAATAATTTTAAGATTAAATATTTGTATGAAGACCCAGACCTCAGCATTTTCAAAGGAGAAAATCACAACTTTTCATATAATGGAGTGAAGTCTAGACCAATTTTATTAGTAACTCTTCACACCAATTTTTTTCCTTGTACATTTTGGGGAATTGGAGTGGTTGGGACCACAGTGTTTCTGTGATTTATTTTTAGTACATTTATGTGTTTTGAAGTTCTGTGATAGCATTTATAAGCATTAACTGTAGAACAATCTTACATTTATTAAGAGCTGTTTGTTCCTGTAACATTTTCACGGCATTTCAAAATGATAAACTGCATATTCAAATATATTCCTATGATAATTATTGGTAATATATTCAAATAATTTCTATTTCATTTTTCATATATCCCTTGAAAATTTTACTAACTAGAGTGGTGTATGATTATACTTCTGTTTATGGGAAGTTATGATTTTAAAAGGCTTCAGTACAATGGTCCTTTTAGATGGATCTGGGTGTAACCTCCTAGGAATAAAAATGCTTTTAAAATTAAATATTCACTGGCCTCAATGTTTTGGGAACATTTCTCAGGTACTGGATGGGATCTGAGAAAGTGCTTTAATTGCAATTTAGGAGAATTCCAATGAGCCTGAAGATGAGTGAAAAATTCAAAAGGAAACACTTAAAATAGATCCGCATCTAGATTATATGGTTGATAGGGTATTTATGTGTTTGTGACTTTGTTTTTTATCTCAATTTTCTGTGACAACTGATTGTCCAGTTGCAGTTGACTTCAGCAGAACTGTGTCATTACTCTTACAGCCCTTCTCAACAGCAGTAGAGTAAGAAGTTGCTCTGCCTGAGGCTCAGCAGCCAGTTTTTACCACTATTAGAAATGAGCACCTGAAATGAGACTGATTTCAGTCCCTTCCTGTGATTCACATAGATTTTGGTCATTATACTGCTTGTCTCTAGACAGAAATGTTTGTTGTAGGGTTTGTATGTATTTAGTGGAATAAGAAGTTGATACCTGTTGAGCCTGTGCATGGAAAACTCAACAGCCTTTTTTAAAGGAAAAAGGGAGTACTAATGTTATAGTATGCATGGCCACATTAAATAGGGTTAGATTTCTTGGCTTTTTATTACTGGTAGAGTAGGAAGTATCTCTGCCTTTCCTGTGTTCCAGCACAGTGTGCAGTCCAGCAGACTGCAAAGCTTACTATTTAAATGGAAAGTTATTGTAAAGTTTATTCAGTAAATTACCCTGAAAAGGTATAAAATCAACACAAGTGACACCTACAGGAGACAAAACTAAGAAGTTTTAAAGCTTTAGCAGGAAAGGATAAAATGCAACTTCTTTTAAAGAACTGAGAAAAGGTTTTGAGAGGGTTTTTGTATGAGCAAAAATGTGAACTATTTCAGAGAACCACATAGAATGTGCCTGGAAAAAATGGGCAAAGAAGGATATGCAATATTAATAGTTATCCAAGAGCACCTTGTGATGACTTCTTTTGGATAATTCATTGCAAGAACTGTGGCAGTAGTGCTGTGTGCTCATCCATGAAGTACTAAAAGCTTTGTAGTTGTGGCAAGGATAAATTCCCATAAGTGAAAATGATCAATGAAGGAAGAATTACTTTGCATTAGTGAAAGAATGTTAAGATTCTGAACATAACATTTCAAAAGCATCTGTCTCAGCTTCAATTTTCAGGTTCTACCTCTGGTAGTCAAGGATATGACAAGCACCAACTTGCTTTATAAACTTACTCTTGGATGCCTATCCTGTATTTCTTTCTTCAGTCCGTAGTATCTGATAAAAAAAAATCATTTTTTCTCAAAGAAATACTTTTAGTTCAGTGAATAATGAAATTGCTGGCCTAACGATCTCTCAAAATTTTGGGTGACTTTTTAACTGCCCCTAATTTGGAACTCTTAGGAACTAGAGATTCAAGTATCTCAAGGCCAAGTCTTACCAGGTATTGCCTATTAAGTTATAGAACTAATTGATGCAGCTTAGTCTGCAGTGGAAACTATCCTTAGAGCAGTTTTGATCTGTTGTCGAGGCTCTTACCTAGAGGCAAATCTTGACACTCAGATATGTCATCGACTGTAGGCTGAATGCTTTACAAGTGTGGCATTTAAAAGGAAAATCAAGAAGGTAGGCTTCCAGTAAATGTTAACACAGTTACTATTGCTACAGAAAACATTCTAGTTTTGACACTCTGTATTTTCTACTGAAACCGTTAATCTGATAATCCTGAATTGGATCATCAGGAAAAAATCATATAGTCCTATGAAACCTCAGCATGCTAAGTATTTGATTTTGGGGTGGGGGAGGAAACCAACCCACAAAAAAAACCCACAGAAAAAACAAAAACAAAAAAAAACACCAAAACCCCCCAAAAAAACAGAAAAAAACCCCCAAAACCCCCCAAAAAACCCAACAAACTGAAACAACCAAACTCTCTATCATGACTGTATTTACTATTGCAGATTTTAAAAAAAATTCTTATTATCAGAGAATCTTGTGCCTACTTCATAGCTTGATGTGCTGGTGCCCCACTCAACCTTACAGCATAAAGCACCTTCAATAACTCTTCCCCTTTATCCTCTAAATTTTATGTTAAACAGTGTTAATAGTTCTCTGAAGGAAGCATATGAGACTTATCATGAACCTCATTCCCAGAGACTACTGAAGAGATCACTGAAAAGATGTTCTCTTGGCCACAAGTACACTAAGTGACCCAGAAGTTACTTTATTGAGCCTTTAAAATGTTTGTTGGATCTTTGCGAAGAAATAATTTTGAAGCTGAAGAAAATATTCAAATGTTTCCTATGACTACCGTGATATCTGTGAAATTCGCATTATCAGGGAACGACATCCTCTGTAACAACTGAAAGCAGCAAATTTTTTTCACTTCAGAAACATTTCAGATCAGCAGAAAATTTAGATTACACAAAAGGAGTTAGAAGGTAACGGTGACATTTTTGTATCACACAGAAGGCAAATAGAATATTTTAATGAACACTCCTCTTGAATAAATTTCTTTCAGTGTTTCAGCTACAGTAAACCAATAATTCAATACAACAGAAAATAAGCTTATATGTGTTGCTGTGAATATATGCTCTTATTATTCCCCTTATGTTATGTCCTTGGGGTTATTTTACGTTCAGGAGTTTTCAATACTGACATTATTTAAAATTCATCTCTTAAGCTATAATGTCACTTACCCTCTGTCCAATAAATCTGACTTAATTATGGGATAAATTCTGCATCTCTTGCCTGCGATTACTAATATTAGCTCTTCCTTAAAGTAATGCTGGAGTGGCTAAAGAATCTATTTGAATTATTCTGCAAATGAACTGCAAGAATAAAAGATGCTGTTTTTCAAGTATTTGTGTTCCATAGCAGATAATGAGATGGCTTCTTGAAGCTAAGGATTATAAGGCATAGAAGTGCCAGTAGTCATTAACTGGAAGTGAGTTCATTTTCTTCAACTGAAGAAAATCAAAATGGGTAATACACCTCTTATTCATCATTAAATGGACCTCTGGGGATGCAAGGAGGATGGAGTGACACACTTCTCTCTTAAGAGAGAAGTAGTAATATGTTCATTGATATAAACCAGCAATTTAACAAATTTTGATAATAAATGCTGCTGTGGTGAAACAAGATTTTATAACAAGGTACACTTGACTATCTACTGCACAGAGGACCAGGTCAGACAAAACTGTCAGGGAAACCCTCCCACAGAGTTCTGAGTGTCAGAAAGGACATCCTTATGTTCTAAAGTCCTCCTAAGAGAGGAGCTTAGGTGCAGCTGGATCCACATTTAGTCCCAAACTTGGTCAGTGTTTTTTGTGTAAAGTATATATGCAATATATATGTCAGCAATATATGCAATCCTTTATGTCAGCAAAGATTTTAGTATGAAAAAATCACCAAAGCTCTGCCGTGTTAAGAAACCTTTAGGTCTAAAGAAGTAACCTTGAGAAGCATCTCTAGTCAAGGGAAGATCCTGGCACATAACCCACTGCCATGCAAGAGAGCTCAGCAGGTGCTGGGCTGTCCAGTATTTAAAGGGTAAAAGAATTGACTTAAAGTCATATATGCAGACTATAGATGTTCATTTCTTCCAAACTTGTCTTGAATCAACCCATTGACCAGAACTATGGTTAGGTGTTGCCCCAGGTTTTCCTTGCCTTCTGAGATTCTGTTGTTTAAACTTATGTCTAAACTTTCTCACACTGTTTCTTGTAAACAACGAGTGTTTTGCATTCCTCAGTGGAGGAAGTAAGCGTCTGACTGACACTGTGGAAAGCCAGTGAAGATGAGAGGCCAGCTTTCACCTGTCCAATCCTCGAACTTTGTTAGATTCCTGTAAATACTTTCATCGTGTAAATAAAGGTGCTTTTCCTGTTCACCCATCTTGGAGTCAGGTGTGTACTCTCTCTCTCTCTCTTTCTCTGTGTGCGTCACAATGACCGCAGTTAGACAAGTGTGTTGCTGACATTAGCTCTTGGCTCTTGGGTTGTTATCTGTCTCCTCCAAATCTGCAATGAGTCAGCTACAGCCAAAAGGACCAGACACATCCATGATAGCCACTGACACTGGTGGTTAGCACTTTAGCAGACATGGGAAATAAAGTTCAGGTTGAGATCATGACATGTGAAGTGGAGAGCAAAGCATCACAGGATGTATGGGACCAGTGGATATTTTTTGAAGTGCTTTTGTTATAAGAGAAACTTGTCCTAGCATAAGTATAACAGATCTATATCTTTCTTTGCCTCTTATGATTTCCATTTTCTATGCATTGCAAGATTTGTTAGAGAGGAGAAAACAAAAGCAAGTTTGGTGAAGAAGAGTTCCTACCAAAATTAAGTCATAATCTCTACAAGAGATTAATTTACAAGAAAATAAATAATTTTACAAATGTTTTAATGCTTCAGCATGTTAATCTTATGCTGCTTTAGTATCTGGAAGTCATCCTGGTTTACCTAGTTTAAGGAAAAGTTGGAGACAATTTCACTTTTATAGTCTTACTGATCAAGGTTTCCTCCACAAGCATAGTGAGTAGGAATGCTGAAAGAGGACCCAGATCTGAAAATAAAGAGGATATAGTTTCCTTTAATAGCTCACATTCTTGAGAGAAAGTATTTATTACTTCACTGTGAAATATGCTACTGTGTGAAGAGGAGCAATATGCTGGTGTTCTCAACTAAGCTGGCCTTGTTAGGCTTTTTATGAACAAGTTCTGCTAGTGTTCAGTCTGTAAGATTAATTTCAACAAAATCAGAATACTAAAGGAATTTCAATTTATTAAGTGATGCATAATTAACATTTTTTATGCTTACTAATAAATGGATGCATTATGCCAATTTTCTCTCTAATGTTAAGGTTTACTGAGCTATTGCAACATCTGGTTTCTGGTAAATGAAGGAAATTTGCATTTGTTTTGATTATTTCCCATTATGCCAGGGAGTTCATATATAAAATAGTAGGATTTTAGGATTTTTTATTGCATTCCTTTATTGATATCAATATATAACTTTTTCCTAAAGTCCTGCAATATACCCTTTAATATCTAATCCTTGCCAAACATATGTCCCTGTCACTATCTGTGTGCTCTTTAACTGAAGCAAAGTTTTATGCAAACCAATGTTGTGTTCTGTGTTTCCAATGGAACTTTAGTCCAGATAGAATCACAGAATCATGGAGGTTGGAAAAGACCCTAAAGGATGTCAAGTCCAACCATTAACCTAACACTGCCAAATTCACTACTAAACCATGTCCACCCTGAACTCTACATTTACCCATCTTGCAAATACCTTCAGGAATGGTGACTCCTCCAGTTCCCTGGGCAATCCATTCTATGTTTGGCAACCCTTCCAGTAAAGCAGTTTTTCCCAATATCCAGTCTAAACCTCCTCTGTTAAAACTGGGGCCTTTTTCCTCTTGTCCTATCACTTTTCACCTGGGAGACAAGACTGACTCTCATCCTGGTGGTCAATACTTTTTCTACTGCAGCAAGGGATATAGCTGGATACTTTTTCTTTGACAGACCGCTGCTGACTCATGTTGAACTTAATGTCCGCCAGGACCCCGAAGTCCTATTCTGTGCTTCAGCTTTCCAGACAGTCAGCCTGTAGCTTATTCTGGTACAAGGGGTTACTCTTTACCAGGTAGCTTTTAGCTCTTTCCCTAGCTGAACTTTATGAGGCTCCTGTCAGTAATTTTCTCCAGGTTCAGGATAACCCCTGCACTGCAGCACAACACTCTGGCATGTCAGCCACTCATCCCAGACATCTGCAAACTTGCTGAGTGTTTGCTCTGTCCCATCAAGATCATGAATGAAGGTGTTGAACAGAACTGGACCCAGTACTCTGGGGTATGTCTCTAGTTTCTTGTGATTTATACAACTGTGGTTCTAACTGTCTGTTGTATGACAGCATTGTTGTTGCAGAGTTTTAGCCTTTTTAAGTCATAAGTCTTTAAAGTACTAAAGAGCCATTTTTACCAATTTACTGAAGTAGATTGGTTTGCTGTCTGTAGGAGCAAGTTCCTTAGTATGAAATAGGTTCTCCTTTGCTGGTCTCTGAAATTTTTGGAAAAATGTGGCACATAACAAAAGGGTGGGATTTTAAGATTAATTTGATATCAGTTACTACTAACAGTTAATTGATCATTATGCATGTTTTTCAGTTGATTTTTTGGCAGCCCTTATAGAGAAATTATCAGAGAAGGCAATTGCCTGCATTTAGTATATGCCACCTGGAATCCAGTTCTTTAATATTCAAAATTGGTGTAGGGATGTCTATTTCTATGAATGATGAAATATGATAAAATATAAAACATTTCCATATGTAGGTAGAATATGTATATTTCATATGCAACTAGAGAAAAAATAATATAATTTAGCAGACTTACTTTGATGTTACTGCTGAGTTACTTTGCATACCTTGCAAATTTGGTGAAAAAGTCTACTGTCAGAGAGGTGTTCTGACAAAAAGTCATGTTTCTACTGAAATGAATACACTTTGAAAATATGTCAGGTTTGATTATATATGGTTATCAACCCATATACTTAAAATCTAAAATATAAATTGAAAATGGAATGTTTATTTGAATTTTGATATGAAAATAACCTTCAAAAGTTGAGAATGAATTTATTTAATTATAGTGAATGTTCATAAAACCAGAAATCATATTTTTAAACTATATGTTAAGGTAGGGATGAACCCATAGACATTCTTAAACTGTTAGACGTTGTTCTTATCTACCACTACTGAACAAGTTTGGTGTTTTTTATACTGTTGGAACTCTATATGCATGAAAATATGTCTTATGATTAGGTTTATTGCCTTAGGAAAAAAAGAATGAGTATTGCATTCAGCAGCTGTAATCAAATGCTTTCTGCTTTTAAATTTCTTGTGTGTGTATGTGTGTGTGTGTATGTGTGTGTGCATGATGTTGCCTAGTATATGGAAATATTAAAGAATAGAGAAAATAATTTGAGATTGTGTGAAATGTAACATTTCCCTCCTTTTAATTTTAGCTCCCTTGAAATGTGCTGAAAAATGTTGCTGCAAGACTTTCAAGTGAAAAAAAAAAAATTTACTTTGTTTCCAAAAACTATGAGTAAGTTTATCCAGTTCAGGTTACCAATTATACAAATGAAAAAGTACTAGATATTAAGTTAAGCAAATACCTTTTTCTCTAGAGTTTTGTGATAAAGAAAATCTATTGTCCCCTACATTGCTCTTCCAAATAAATCTGAAATTATTATCTTCCACAAAGTATTGTGCCTTGTTTTAATCTCTTAATAGAATAAATAAAGTCATTCATAATGCAGAAGTACCTGGTTCTCTGAAGAAAGATTTAGTCAAATTATATATGCCCTTGGGTAATATCATGACAATCACTTCAATAAAGATAACCTCTGTTTTTTCATCAGGGTATAAACTCCCATGGGGCTATGTAATTCATTCACTAAACTGCATGATTTTTTGAGAGCAACCTGAGGGATCAAATGGATTATGCACTTGTCTGAGATTTTCTTTTTGTTCTAATGCTAATGCTAAGCCAAACTGCTTCCAAAACGTGGAGTACCTCCACACTGAGGGCACTTGGAAACTCACTAGAAACTTGGAGAGGTGCCTTTTGCTGTTGCCTGAGTTTATACTAATGGTCCTGGGCTGGTGGAAATGCATAAGGTATAAAGACTGTGCAGAAATAATTAATATATCTGTATTTTGAAAATGTAAACAGCCATTTTCCTGCTTTTAGTTCTGCATTAGCTGTTTTTGTATTGCAATTTCTTTAACAATTCTAACAATTCTAAGTGATAAATCTTCATTTTTAATCCAACCAACCAACCAAAAAAACAAAGCATAAACAAAACCAAAAAAACAAAAACAAACAAACAAACCAAAACCAGAAAAAAAACCCAAAAAACCAAAACAAGACAAAACAAAACAAAAAAAACAAAAAAAAATTAAAAAAAAACCACAAAAAAACCCAAAAAACTCCCAGTGGTTATGAATTTTTTTCTTCCTGTGAGTAGAAAGGGCAACTTAGCTTATATGCATAACACCTTGCCTATGTAATGAGGAAAGGTGAACCAAAGAGCAGTTTTAATACACATCTGTTCTCTTGGTATTGTCATGTTGAGTATAGCATTGTCACACTCTGCGTTTTCTATTTATGCATTTAAAGGATGGGAGATTAATTAATTCGGGAAGCTTAAGTTCAGCCGCACACTGTTCACATTCTTTTGTTGCTGTTGTTAAGTACTTGACTTCTCTGCAAAGGCAGTAATATGTTCTGCTTAATATCTATTACAAGTCCTAGAGCAAGCCCTTTTCTGTAAGTTCAGAAGCTTTTTCTTTCTTTTTGTAAATGGAGTTCTCTTCAGAATATACATTTCATAGGCATGAAAGGAGACCCGTAGAGCACTGACTGTCAGCTTTATGAATAGTTTTTTCAGAACAGTGTTTTCATTAAACTATTACCAAAGTAGGGAAGAAATTTTTTTGTTTCCCCCTGCAGCTCTTAAATTAATTTTATAAATCCTAGATGAAATACAAAGAACATTCCTAATCTTCATTGTGAAGTTCTTCAGATGTACAGTAACAGCTTACCCTCTGGAGCATTTGCACAAGGCATGAAAGCCCAACATAATGCTCTTGGTTTGCTTGAGCTGCATCAAAATTTAACTTAATCTTTTTGCATGTCTGGTGGCTAGACAAGCCTTCTGTGTGTTGGTTCTTCTATACTGTATTGTGCTTGGAGCCCTTGAAGGGTACTTTTTGAAGCTTATACTAGTGCATTTTTAGGTGTCTGGTTGCATCATAATCCCTCCTCCCTGTTTATGGTTGTTACACTTACCAAAGAGTGAATGAATTTTTATATAATTTTCCATTGTCCTTGGAGAAAATTGTCCATTCCATTCACAGCATAGTGAGAAACTTCCATCTGTATGATATAAACTGTTAGATCTTCAGCCCCACATGTTCTCCTCTAGTGTGTATTTTCTTTTTTCTGAGCATTTGAATGTTTTACACATCATGGAGAACATTTGGAAAAAAGAAAAAAGTGAAGCATCATTAAATTTTTTCCAAATGGCTCACTGTGCTTTCTCTCTTCTTGGAACAGTATGTTAACAAACTGATTTATGTTTATAATTTAATGAAAAATCTTAATTTCAATGAGTCACTTCAAAAGTTCTTGCAAAAGTCAGGAAGCCCAAGACATCAATCACTATAACTTTATAAATCATTAAATTTTATTCAGGGGAATCACAAATTTGCTTGTAGTGCAGATCTTTGTCCCACATTATGTTTAATAATATTCCTCTGCATACTTTCCTTCTCCTACAGATTTTATCATTTTAACAACTGCAAATCCTTAAGAGAAAAGATTTTATTTATTGGAGATGAGTCACTGGGGAACCAAAGAATTTAAATAATTTGCTCATAATTATAAAGATTACAAAATGTAACAAAGATTTATATTGAGTACTTCTTTGATTGTCATTTTCTAATCACAGTGAATACTTCCAGGAGAAATCAAAGGGCCTGGATTCCATAACACATGAGAGCATGGATTTTTAACACTAGTAGTAATCATATGCCTAAAAGTTAAATATGGAACAGACGATGTAAAAAATAAACAAGACAGGAGATTTTGGTACATGCAAAGTCCTGACATGACTTAGAAAGATGTCAGAGCAAACCAACCTTCTGTTCTGTCAACGTTGTTAACAAAGTTATTCCTAACTGTTCATTTCAAGCTGCCTGTTCACCCTATGACAGCTATTTTAACAGAAGATCAACTGTAGTGGAATCTGGGAGTCTAAAATTATTCATTTGTTAGTGACCATGGAAGTTAATATCAAGATGTTAATATTTAGATCACAGTTAATTTTCAGAATTACTTTGTCCATCCTTGTAGTAATATATGATCTATTTTAATAAACATTAATATATTCCAGTATAATAATAATAACAAAGAGATGTATGTGCTGTGGAAATCAGTTTCTCTTCCTTAGGTAATACAGATATATGCTTTGTTTCCAACTGTAAATTTTAATTAAGGTGGAAGGAAGGCTGGGTGAAGAGATAAAACATTGAAGTGGAAAGCCAGAATTGAAGGAGAAGTGGAATTTGGTGATAAATAAAATGAAGAGCATATGCGGTAGGAATATTTTAATAGATATTATGAAGTACACAGCATAAAGATTGAGGTGATACCATCTAATGATTTAGCATACTTGACACATGTATTTGGAAGAAAAAGGCTCTAACAGGTAAGAGGTATGAAAAAGGAAGTAAAAATTGAGACACTTAGAACCATGGAGTCTGTCTTTGCTTTTTTGATTGAACGGAAAGTCTTGATTTTCACTCCTCTGAGACCTGATTTAGTTGTTTTACAGGCATGAAGTTATGAGCAGCTACAAACAAGGATGTAAAAAAAGCATATTGGACATCCTGAATTGGCTAATTTTAAGTATCATTCTTGAAACTCTTGAAAATGAACTCAGATTTCATTGTTCAAATTTTTAAAAATTATTAAAATTAAGAATCTGAAATTATAAGATGCTGCAGAAATGCTGACTACAGCAGGATGAAAATATTGCTGTTCGAAGATCAAAACAAATACAAGTTTATTACAATACAAGCTGGGATAGGATAAAGATAGGATTTTTTTCTAGATGTTTTCCTTAAATAAGTAGAAATTACCTGGAAGAAATAATTAAAACTCTCAATTGAATGCAAGAGGAAAATAAATGTATATTTTGCCAAAAGTTTCTAAGGTCAGGAACTAGTACTGTGGCAGCATGTGTCCAGTTTTCTTGCAAGTCAAGATGCAAATAAATGAACACAGTGAAGTTCAACTTCTGTGGGTTTGACTAACTTGTGTGATGGTGCACTGCAACTGTGAGTGGAAATCACAAATTATCAATGAATGTTGTGTTTTCAGATTTTTAGTCTCTATTCTTTTGTGTTTCAATATCATATTCTAATATTAATTAGATAAGGAAAAAATTCATGGTACTAGAAAGTACATTATTATGCACCATGGCCAGAAGAGGTCAATTGAAGATAATTAATAAATTCATAAATTCCTTATTTGCAAAGAACACAAATGTTTGCTTAGTGGATTTCCATAGAAACTACCTGGAAAAGCAGTTACTATACTGAGAATCAGAAACGCCTTTTTAAGAAACAAGAAATCTGTTGCAGCTTTTCAAACTCATGTGGTCATGCCCCTTTGCATATCAGCTGATACACACTCAAGTATGACTAGTTTTACATGTTTCAGTCTGTTGTTAAATGCCTTATGACCATTGAAACACCTTTGTGATGTGCAGAATGCATCCAACTGTGAGATAAGTGTCATAATAAAGTGCCAGTCAAGGGACTTGAACTCTTGCCTCTTTCCCAGAATACCAAACTGCCAGTGAAAAAGTAAGTAGGGCTGTCTTTGTATGTTTGCTGTGTGGTGGTGTGTGAATCTGTTTTTTTCTTTTTCTTGTTTATTTATCGATTGGGTATGGTGTTTGCCCTGGGAATACAACCAAAAATCGTTTAATCTTTCTAAAAATCTATTTTACAATGTATTTCAGCTCAGTTACACTTTCCTGAATGATAAATTAAAAACACTGTGGAGTTCTAAACAAGCTGAAAGCTCCCCCTGCTGTTTCAGAGTATTAGGAGATGAGTCATCTCTTTGGATTTTTTATTTAAATGAAAAGACAAGATCAAATGCTTTAAACGAGCTAAATGCTCTAAACGGTCAAAAAATGTTTATTTCAAAGATGACATTTTCGACTGATGAAAGGCAGAAGATAATATGTATGCATTAGTACTAAATTACTGTAAGAATCATGACAGAAAGAAAGAAGCTATTTCAGTTAAATAAACGAGGAAAAATTTTTTTCAAATTACACCACTCCTTAGCATACGAAGGAATATTCAAGGTATTTGAGTAATTTATTGTTAAAGTTATACATATATTCTGGTTAATGTCAATTGGCAGTCTCTGAAGATTACACTTTTGAGAATATTGAGTAGTTTATTGGAGCAATACTGTATTCTATGAAAGGTGCTTGGACATAATCTGAGTTAAAGCTGGCCTCCTTTCTTGCTACTGTGGTGAAGAAAAACATATACATATGTGGGATAGATGCCTTTTTTTCTGTATATGAACAATGTGATCCTATTATCCATAAAATACAAAAATCAGTTGTTGGAGGGATACGTACGAGTGAAGGGAAAATTTTGGAGCATATTTAGATTTAAGGAGAATATAAAAAATATTTCGTAATATATTATGAAAAAAGCATGCTGTGTTTGGACAAGATTGGAAATTACACCTATGCAATACAAGAACCAGAGAAATTCCATTGATGAGAATGAGAGGAAGCCATCTGAATCGTATGCAGACAGAAGAAACAGAAGAAGTCTGGATCTTTAATTCTTAATTCCTGTGTTGTTCTTCTGATGTCTTTCACAGGGAGAGTAGCATCACAATCACTTTTCCTGTTTTTTATTCTCCTTGAGATGCTGATCACACATCACCATCTTGATACGTGTCAGTCAAACATGTAACAGGATATTCAGGTCTATTTTGTTCTCAGATTGCATCACCTACAGTTACCTGTGCTTGTCTTTCTGCTTGACCATCCCTGGTTGCCAGATACCCGCACAGCCATGCTCTCATTCCCCAACCCCACCAGGATAGGGGGAGTCAATAGGATGGAAAAGCTTCCGGCAGAAGACAAGGACGGGCAGATCCATTACTGTCACAAACAGTGACAGCAAAACAGACTCCACTTGTGCAAGATCGATTTAATTTATTGACCATTGAAAATAAGAGTAGGATGGTGAGAACAAGACAAAAAAAAAAAAAAACAACACCAAAACAAACAAACAAACAAAAAACAAAACAAAACAAAAAAAACCCACATAAATACTTTCCCTTTATCTGTGAGCTCTACTTCTGAGGATCACCTTCACCTTGAATTTTCACTCCCGATTCCTCAACCTCCTTTCTTCCAAGGCATTCCTGGTAATAGGTGCCCGTGGTCAGCTCCTTTCTGTTGCTCCTTCCTCCTCTCACACTACCTAGATCCAGTGTGAGACCTCTCCAGGAGCTGCAGTACTTCAGGATAAATTTGCTCCAGTTGGGGTTTTCCACAGTCTGCAATATTTCAGGAAATATTCCCCTCCTCCATGCCGGGACATTCCCGGTGGCCGCAGGCCCAGCCGTGTCCCGCCGGGTCTGTGCCGGGCCGCAGGCCATCCCTGCCGGGTCTGTCCCGGCCCGTCCCTGCTCCCGCTGTCCCCTCGGGGCTCCAGGGCTGTTTCTCGCTCGGTTCCCCTGGCTCAGCCCTGCCTGCCGGGCAGCGTTTTGCCCTCCCTTGCCCAGGCTTTCCCCGGGGCTGAGGGGCTCAGCCGTGCCCTGCGCTGGGGCCGCTGCAGAAGATGAGTTGCAGAGTGCACAGTATCCCTCTGGTCAGCAGGACTCAGCCACCCCGGTGATGTCCCCTTCCAGCCTCCTGTGTATCCCCAGACTACTCACTTCCAGCAGGTGAGGAAGAGCAAGCACAGCTCAGCAATAGCTGAAGCGCTGGTATATTACCAGCACCCTATTGGCCACAAATACAGAGTGTAGGGATTGCTTCAAACGAAGTGGACTCCAGAACTCCATCCCTTCAGCCCAGTTATAGAATAGAATTTTATAGATTTGTGTTGCAAGGCACCTTAAGGATCATCCAGGCAGGGGCATCTTCAACTAGATCAGATTATTCAGAGCTCCATCCAACCTGGCCTTGTACATTTCCAGGGATGGAGCATCAACCACCTCTCTGGAAAATCTGTTCCATTGTTTCAACATCCTCATAATAAAGAAACCCTTAATTCTTATGCCTAATCTATATCCATCTTCCCTCAGTTTCAAGGCCTTACCTTCTGTCCTATTGCAAGAGAATCTGCTCAAAAGTTTGTCCCCATCTTTCTTGTAGGCACCCTCCAAGAACTGAAAAGCCACAATGAGGTCTCCCCAGAGCCTTTTCTTTCTCCAGGCTGAACCATCCCATCTCTCTCAGCCTGCCCTCATAGAAGAGGTGCTCCAGCCCTCTGATCATTTTTGTGGTTCTCATCTGAACCCCCCAACATGTCCATGTCTTCCCTGTGCTGAGGATCTCATAACTGGACACACTGCTCTGGGTGGCATTTCACCAGAGTGGGGTACGGGGGGAGAATCACTGCTCGCACCTTCTGGCCACGCTTCTGAGATGGCCCAGGATGTGCATGGTTGGCTTCCTGGGCAGCAATCACACCTCTGGCTCATGCCCAGCCTTTTTTCCACCAAGCCCTTCTTATCCAGTCCCTATTTGGTGAAACCTATTAAGTTCCAAGTATTCAGTTGCTTATATTTGCCTCTTGATTTTGGATTATGAAATCTTACCTATTGTGACACTACCAGGTTTCTCAAGGAAAGTGGGAAAAATTTAGGGTTTCTGATATCAGTCTCCAGTTACATGGATTTACTATTTTAGAATTTTTTTTTTTTAAATAGTCCTGATTTGATGTTCCATTCCCAGATTCTATTTACATCACAACAGAAATCTTTTTTAATTCTGTCAGGATTATTTTTAATAGCTCTTTGATTTTTCAGTTCTCTCTTTTTAACTTTCTCCTCTTACAAGGTTAAGGGGTTGTGAAGTTCTTACCTCCCCTCATTTGAATTCTCAGTGTTCACCTTGACAGAGGAACTGCACAGTATCTTTCATAACATCAAATAAATCAGTAATATTTTGCTAATGCAAAAAAGCTACTTATAAGTACCCATTTGGCACATTGCCTTTCATTAATATGTTTTTATTTGGTCACAACTGTTGCACTAATACATCATGTTATTAGATAAAAATATAATGTCTTAAAAAAATGTTACTGTTTGTACTCAAAATATTCTCTGTTTTCTTAAGAAGGAATCTCAAATCTCTTCCGAATCTTGCATACAAGAAAATTTAATTGGGCTTAATTGACTTAACTAATAAAACTGTTTCATATTTAAGCTTGTCTAATACCAGCACAGGATTCACTGATGAATAATGTAGCCCAACTCCCTCTGAGGCACAGTTCTTTCTCGAAAATATTTCGGTACTGTGTTTTTCTAGTGTTTCTCTTATCTAAAGACATCAGTTACAGTGTAAACTGATACAGAATTCCAAATTACTGTTTTTCCTCTGCTGTTTGAGATTTCTACTTGAGTTCTTCAACTGCAGTCTGTGAGTTTTTTAGTACATCAGGTCTATAATGAGGGTTTTTATTCCTCCTGTTATGTATAACAGTGGTGGGTGAAAGGTCTGTTTTACATAAGAATGTATAAAAATATGAATGGCTTATGTTGGCAAGTATTCATTATCCCAAATAGAAGCTGTACAATCCATCCCCTTTATTTATGTATTAACATTACCTTGCATCTGACTACTTCATAATTATTACATTATTTTATTTAACAAAAGTTACAAAGAGGGAGGCTATTACCATAAGACTAGAACCATAGGATTCTCTAGGTTGGAAAATATTTTTAAGATCACCCTTAAGTCCAATCATCAACTCAGCACTGTCACTCCAAAACTAAACCACATTATTAAGTGCCACATCTACATGTCTTTTAAATACCTTCAGGAATGGTGACTCAACCACTTCCCTTGACAACACTTTCAATGAAGGAGTGAAACTATTATAGAGAGGAATGAAGTCAGGTATCAGGGAGAAGTTTCAAGGGAACAATTGAAAATATAATCAGATGTAGACTGAATAGAGCTAAGCAGCTCATTATTGTTTCAACAGGTCAGGGTTGGATTTGGCTGTTTCCATATGAAGACTCACTTGTAGGCTGTCCTTGCTCCCTTCTGCCTAAGAGCATCTTCTATTTTATTCAATGAAAAATCATCTGAAAATGCTTAAAAAAAGGAAAGCTAAGCTAAAACTAAAGATTTTATCTGTAGATAGTTAGGAATTGTTCTTAAAAGCTGACACTGTAGGGTGCTAGCTGCTTAAGAGAGAGCCCTCAGTCTGTGACTCAAGTGATTTAACAGAAAAACTGACTGAACCAGGGCTAAGATTTATCTGCCAGCTCAGGGTAAGGAAAAATAAGACCATGTTAGCAAAGCTAAAAATCAAATTATGCAGATATCAGATTGTTAGTAATTTTTGCTTTAAAGTCATTGCTGTCATAAGTTCTGTAAATTCTCATAAAAAATGATACCATTTTATTTCCAGTAGAAGAATTCCTGCAAGACCTTAGCAGAACCTGTATAGACTTTTCTGTATAGACTAGAAGATGGATGAGAAGTAGAAATTATTTCTGGATCTTATTTATTTTTCACAAAATTTTAGCTTAAATTCACCTTGACAGCTTTACCATTTGCTCTCTATGGGTTTTTTTTCTGCCACTGGTTAACTCTTTTATTCTTGCAAGTTTTGCATTTATATATGAATATATATATATTTATTCATATTTATATATGCATTTGTATATGAATAGGGGGCAAATTAGAGTTAGTATTTTGATGGTTCTTCAAGGGAAAAAGAATGAAGCACTCTACCTTTTATCATAGAAAAATAAAGCCTCAGAAACAGTGATATGACAAATACTCATATGAAGTTATTAAAATATACAAGTTAAACCTCCTGCCTTTGACATGCTGATCAAAAGGGTGAGAGAGAAAAACTGATCAATCATATAATCCTAAGTTCTTTTTCAGAAATAAACAGTGCAAGATAAATGCAACAAATGCTGCCTGATGGGATGCTAATAAAAACAACTTAATGACCTTGAAGCTCCCAAAATCCATGATGGAATGACAAGAGAATGATAAAAATATCTAAGTTTTCAGCAGATGAAGACCAGCATTAGGCTTAACTGACTATATAAAGATATTTCAAGTTTCAGTGTTTTGGGATGAGTACTCATAAATATGAGAAGATATTCTTTGTTTACTAAGGATTACTAGGAGTGTAATTTCAGACACAATAAATCAAAGAGTTTTCTTTTTTTGTTTTTTTTCCCCCAAATATATTTTTCAGGATTTGTATTGTTTATTTTGATTTATGCATTAAAGCATCAAGTTTTGGAGGAAGACCTGGCTCTTTTTGTAGTTGTGAATAAAAATGTGCAACTACATTGTTAGAGATGCAGCTTGGTCTGAAGGGTGTTAAAAAAGCACATTATTTGAGAATATGCCACTGAACTGCTTTGAATGATTTTTTTTTCCTATGAGTGCAGACAATGTCTCTGTGCCATTGTCATAGTTGATATTACATTAGAAAAATACTTGTTTCCTTTCTTTTTCAGAATATTAAACTGCTATGCACCATTTCAATGCATAATGAGAATCAGTATATTCCTATTGATAACATATTATGTTGGAATTCGGGAGGCCTAGGTCTTATTGATGACTGATGGTGCTTTGATAAGATTTAATTCAATTTTTTGTTGTTTTCTGAGGTGTTAGTAAGCTTTATAAATAACGAAATATTACTATAATTATGTTTCCATGGATCAAAACTGAATTTATTTCTCAGTAATTTCTTTTCTTATTCCATTTGTTCATGCTTAAAATGTGCCTGCACAAATCTTTATACTAATTCTTAAAAGTATAATGATCCTAAAAATTCCCCATATTGTCGTATGTCTATGGAAATAATAATAATAAAAAAGGTAACTTTCTTTAGGGCTCCTGAACTTCCAGCAGTAGCAAACTTTTCAATGGTTCCAGTGACTTATATTGCAGCATGTTTTCACCAGCTGTAGTTGTGTATACCGGAGGATGGAGAAAAACGAGAGGAGCATCCCTATCAAGGAGATTTATTTTCAGTTTATATATATGGACAGATGGGTTGTGACTATGACAGAGTGATTATTAAGAAAATGCTTTAGTTCATAAAAACAATATTTTCTCAGAGGAAGAGTGACACTTAGTGACTGTATCTTCAAAATTCTTATTTCTAAATTAGGATTACTGGTCTGATACTGCTAGAGGAATTTTTGCTGTCATCCAGTGATATGAAACTGAGATATTTTCCAAGGTCTTAGGTGAGGTCCCCACGAACTCAGTGCATGTAAAAATGTTTTTTTTACAGTGTCAGTTGAAAGGTATCTTTCTCTGTTTCTGATGCCTGTGATATCAACTCTTAATTTATCTCACATTTATCATCTAAGGTTTATATCATCTACTGTATTAATCGCCCTTTAGATATGTTGAAATAGTGTGATGAGGAATATCTGTGCTTCTTGAAGCTTTTCAATGTCCATTATTTAGATGTCAAGCTGGACAAGTGGTGCTAACCAAGGTATTCTATTACTTTCCCTCCTCCACTGGACAGGCAAAGAAAAACAGTGCTTTGCTGGAAAACCTCTCTGATTATGTGAAAAATCCATACAAAACAAAGTTTTTTTTGGGAGATTAGTTGATTAATTTTTCTTGCCTAGGTTTAAACCAAAATATTATATTGAGTAAAATTAAGTTTTCTAAAAGTTTTAATCCATTTTGAAAACATGATTCTTCCTTCTACTTCTATTTTTCAGAGCTTCAAACTTTTTTATTTCAGTGTAAAATTCTGACAGAGATCAAATTGCTGTTTGCACAGTGAGCATTTGGGAAACTTTCTCTTAATGCTGAAGCATTTTCAAATGAGATTCCCATCTGTTAAATCTCAGTGGAAAAATGCATAACTGGGCTACTCTTGAGTTTTAAATGTAAGGTGTGGAACTTTATGCTTTTCCATGTAAGTTTGAGTGTATGCCATCCTAGGAATGGCAGTAGACTATGATAGTTATTTAGCTGAATGTTTTCATTAGATCTGACAGCCTCTTCAGATGTAACATGGTGTGTTCAGTTAACTGCATATTTTGATAGGGATGAATGGTACTGCTAACCTGAATAGCTCTGCTGATTTTTCATGGTTTTCTTTTAGGGAGAGGTAATGAATAACCGTCTTCTAAGCGAGGAGAGCAATTGCTTTTGGACATTTATAAAAAATCACTTGGAGAGCTGAGAGTTAGATTCCAGAGAGGAGAGTACCAAAAACTACTTCACTTATAGCTTATCAACGTCTCACTATTGACTTGCTGCTTTTTCAAACAAGCAGTGAAGTAAATCAGTCATTCAAAACTCCACATAGTTTCTAGATATTTGTGTGAGAATGGAAAATTGTTTGAAACACATATACATGCATTGGAGGACTTGACCGTTCTCTAGCAGATTCAATAAATTTTGATGGTTTGGTAGGAAGTGAGTAGAAAAGAGAAAGATAAAGGGTTATTGAGGCCCTAGAATTAAATACAGAAGGTTATGTTTTAACAGGGGTCAAAGATAGCTATGTTAATCACCAAAAAATTTAGAACATGAAACATCTTATTCCATCTTTCATTCACCTTCCTAGCAACTGATAATTGTTCTTGATCTCCATGCTATCCTAAGAGTTAAGCTCTTTTAATGTTAACCAAAAACATTCTTAGCTCTTAGCAAGCACTTGCGATGAGATATGTAAAATATCTGTGGTAGCTGTGAAAAAAATCCCTCATTGCAACTGTAGCTGTGAAGCTGATAATGCACTTCCAAAATATAGTACTTAATCTGTTTTGTACATGGAGCTTTCAGGATAGCATTTATAAATCCTTGAATTAGTCACCTGAAGCTTTATCAACTCTTCGTATTCTAAAGACAAATACTCTGCTGGTGGCTTACTTTCTAAATGTTCTATTCTTGCAGCACTCACTGTAGATGCAATGCTGGAATATGTACCTTCTTTTATATTTAAAGAAACTGTTATTGATTTATTGCTCTTACCTTTCATCTGGCTTCACAAGACAAGCAAAAAAGTGGCATGGCTTTGCTATTTCAAGAATCACATAGCTCCTCTTGATGCCTTGAGAGACTACCTAGGACAGAGGCTAGACAGTGTTAAAGGAATAAAGCAGGTATTTATTAAAAGACGTTCAGAGGATACACCTTGGGCAGTGGCTCCACCCAAGATGGATGAATATATATTAATGCAGTAAAGAAGCTGGAAAATATGAAAGCTAAAACTTAAGACATCACTCTGGTGCAACATTTCTATTATGCTGAATTGCTGTCCTCAATAACTTGTTCTCATTTCTTGTGTTCTAGCAGAGACATCACACTGTGTAGTGCAACAAAAACACCTCACTTACAAAATTTTAGTATTAAGCTTTGTGGTTTTATAATGAAAAGGATGGTTGTTTATCAGTCTAAATTTTGAATTTGTTTATTTCTTCTAGAAATAAATGAATGTTGCCTAATGAAGGCAAGAACTGTTGCTTGCATTACTTGAATATGATTCTGCATGATATAAACAAGCTTATTTCCACGAGTCTGTTACAGACAAATGTGTAACTAAAAATTCTGTAAACTAGGGCTCAGTAATGAAAAATCTTCACGGTTCCAAAATACTGGATTTGAATATGCATACAACAAATTAGAATATGTTCAGCTTTAGTCATTGTCATGTTTTCTTAAAATCTATCCTTTTGATTATAGGTTACATGTTTATATCTGATGTAATTTCTAGTGTACTGATTTTTACTCAATCTCCATATCCTTATGCACAGTGCTATAAAACTCCGAAGATTCAGTGGTAAGTGGAAATAATTTGATGTTGATAACATTATCATAATTCAGAAATTGTTCAACAGAGAGATATTAATGTTCTGTAGCTTTAGGGGAAACAGTTAACTTGATTTTGTGCCACAGAGTGAATATACATGCAGTGGCATTGAAATTGTTGCTTGTGAATAGATTTTTATCATTGCAAATGAGTTATATAGCAATTGCTAATTGAAAACTTCTAATTGCTAGATGACAAGAGCAAAAAACCCAACAAAAACATTAACAGAAAAATCCTCCACCCCTCAAAAAGAAAAGAAACTAAAAGCTGTGTAATAAAAATAAATTTAACATCAATTTGCATTTTCCTACAGTAACTTTTATTTAAATTTATTTTTTATTTTTGTGGCTTTTTTTGTATTCTGTAAGTTTTAGTTTGTATCCCCTGGTCATCATTTAACTTTTGTTTGTTGTCTGATTTTCCAGAGGATCTCATGCCAAGCTCATGCTTTGTGTTTGCATCTCATCTCTGTTCGACTGACACTTGTGTTACATAGTTCAAAGTCCAGGTGTTGCAGTCACTCAGATTGACATTTGAGGGACAAGACAATGGAATTAAAATCCTCTTTTTGAATTTGGAGATGATGAATGTTTTGTTTAGCTTTGGCAATGTCTGCCTGTTTAGGCATCCAGTGCTAGAATATGCAAAACTAGGGAACGGCTAAATAATTTAAAGGAAATATTCGAGCCAAAAGTATATTTTTAACCAAATGGATTTCAGAGCTGTTTCAGAGATTCATAGAATGACTAGGGTTGGAAGGGACTCTAAGACTATCTAGTTCCACCCTCCCTGCCATGGCCAGGGACACCTTTTACCAGACCAGGTGGCTCAAAGCCCCATCCTGGCCTTGAACACTTCCAGGGATTACATACACACATAGCTGCGCTGGGCAGCCTTCTTCTGGTACATCACAAACCTCACAGTAAAGAATTTCGTCCTAAAATCTACTCTAAACCTAACCTGCTGAAGTTTGAAGCCACTGTCCCTTGTCCTGTCCCTACATGTCCTTGTACAAAGTTTCACTCCATCTTCCTTGTTAATCTACTTTAGGCATTGGAAGGCTGCTATAAGAATTTATTGTCTACTTGCATTTCCTTCCTGTTTTATTAAGGACTGCCAAAACATAATTTCTGACATATTTGTAGACCAGTTTTAGCCAAAAGTGGATAAACACAATAATATTATTGGGAATTTATGAACTGTCATGGTTTAGCCCCAGCCAGCAGTGGTTCACTCACTTCCCACCAGTGGGACTGGGGAGAAAATCAGAAGGGCAAAAGGGAGAAAACTCATGGGTTGAGATAAAGAAAGTATAGTAAGGAAAGCAAATGCTGTGCACACAAGCAAGGAAAGACAGGAAGTTCATTCATCACTTCCCACGGGTAGGCAGGTGTTCAGCCATGTCCAGGATGTATTCCATATGTAATGATGACTTGGGTAGACAAGAGCCATCACTCCAAAGATGCCCGCTCCCCCACCCTTTCTCCCTCTTCCCACCACTTTAAAAGGTCTGGAACATCCCTTTGGTCAGTTTGGATCATCAGTCCTGGCTGCGTCTCTTCCCAGCCTCCCAAGCACCCCAACTTCCTCACCATTGTGTCTGTACCAAAAGCAGAAAATCCCTTGGCTCTGTGCAAGCCCTGCTCAGCAATAACAAAAACATCTCTGTATTATCAACCCTATGTTCAGCACAAATCCAAAATATTAGCCCCTCACTAGCCACTGTGAAGAAAATTAACTCTACACTGGCTGAAACCAACACATGATCTTATACTCAGCAGCTGTATCTGTACTGTAAAATTCAGTGATACCAGCGACCACCTCCTTGCTTCACTTATGACTTGAAAGAAAAAAATTCACTTGATTTTATTTCCTACAAGAGAGGTATAGAGAAACTAGAGGAGAAAGAATTTTTTTTTTAATGACTTCTGAGGGCTGAGACTAATTTATCACTCAAAGAAGTGGAGGTAATGGATTTTGGCACAGCATTTAAAATATTAAATTCAGAATGGAGAAGAAAAGTGCCAGTGAGACATGTTTATCACTATGCCTGAACTCACATTTCTGCATTTACTGTCTTGGTCAACATAACATTATTTAGCATTATTTAAGGAAGACACATAAGGAATGTAGAATTGATGAAGAGGTGCAAAAATTGTACATTTAATTATATACAACCTAAATCACTCTATGTAATGCACGTAAATAACAGTTTCTCCCAGAGACTGCATATTGATAAGATTATTTGAAATATTTTGTCATTATCAGTATTTTAATGGTTTCGCATTAATTCTTTTTGAATAGATCATAAATTCAAAAGGAAATAGCACTATTTTGGTGTTAATCTCTCTAGTTAAAGCTCATATAAAATGTCTATTAGCATTTAAAAAATGAGATTTGTGTTTTTGCAGACCAACAAAAAGGCTTAATTTTTCTGGTATTCACTTAATAACACTATCCTATTCTGTCTTCTAGGATACAGTCTTCCAGAGAATCAAAAAGGAAAGCTGGAGTATTTGTAGCTACACTGTGCATTTTTATTTTTTTTTATTAGTTAGCTGATTCTGCATTGTGCATAAATAAATGCTGTGGAAGACAAAATCTTCTTGTTAACATTTAAGATTAAGGTTCAAGGTCCACATAGATAGATCAAGGCAAATCTATGCAGAAAGTATTACTGTCATCTTGATGAACTGTTGGTGGATTCTGAAAACAAGTACAATATGTGCTTAGTTATATTATTATCATAAGCAAGGTCATAAAAATATTTCCCTTTACAGTTAGGATCCACAGACTGAGTAATTTTGTATATTTAAACATTGGTTATTCATCCTATTTGAATGATCCTATCTATTAGACTTATTATTAAATAGATTTATTTCCTTTGGAATACAGAAACCCCATATATTTTCTACTAGCAGAATGAATTTCATAATAAATAATATATCAAGCATGAATTAACATAAGATCTGGGCTATTTTTTAATGGCAGGTTAATATTTGTTTCATTGTTATCTCAGTTTAAAAGTATCTAATGATTAAAATAGCACCTTTATTAATTTCCACTCATATTCTATTATTTTAAAAGGAATTATAAGTCCACAAGAATTCAGTTTACACTAGTAGTAGTCTACCATTTTTTAGGTATTTTCCTCAAAAAAAAAACCCTAAACATTATTTCATAATTTTTCTAGCTATGAAGAGCATTTACTTAACATAGTATTAATGTAAACATTATTTTTTTCTTAATATTTTCTAAAATTATACTTCTCTTAGAATTCTTCTGCAGGCATCCTTATGGCCCTATGTGATTTTCAAACATACTATAAAACAGACCCTGTGAAAGACTGTTCTTAACCTCAATAATCTTGTGTTCTAGAAAAAGAAGATGTTATACATAATTTGAACCACAATCATTTTATATAAGTAACAAAAACTTGAAGACTGCTCTAATTTATACTGAAAAGAAAATGAAATCTGTAGGCAAATGATTAACATTTAGTTAGTAAAAATGTAGGCAGTTATACATTAAGGTCTATAAAACTGACATATTTTGGAAATAATTTGAATGATTTTCTATATGAAAATGTGAAGCAATATATGAATTTTTCATTATGTATACCATCCCCTTTATATAACAGAAGTTAAAACACATTATCTTATTACATTTATAATGGGGAACCTATGAATTATCCTGAGAAGTCAGATGCTTTTAAACAGTGTGATTGTGGAGGCAGACTTCTAAAAAGGGGAAAGAATATTTTGCAAAACTAATTAGAGTACTTGTTTCAGAGGATATGGGATTTTGTTTTTTTGTTTTTTTACTTTATTTTTTTTATTATTCAGAAAAATTTAAATTCAAAGCATTGAACTAGAAAACTCTTGCCAAAACACTGTTGGGACTTAAATATATACAAATTTTTAAATTTACTATAGATAATTT
Source organism: Toxostoma redivivum (assembly GCA_013397375.1). NCBI lineage: Eukaryota > Metazoa > Chordata > Aves > Passeriformes > Mimidae > Toxostoma > Toxostoma redivivum. The sequence goes on along the minus strand of VXBI01007030.1, from coordinate 171,766 downwards.
AAAATAACATTCCATATGTCTCATGGGAAATCTTACAGGCTTTACAAATAAAATCTTTCTTTAGAATTATTTTACATTGGGCTAACTTGAAACAGTGTTTTCAGCTGTGCATAATATGTTAAATGCGAGATGCCTTAAATATGAAAGTTTTTGTGCTGTAAACCCCCTAATTGTTTTAATGGCTAAGTAAGCTGCCATATAAACTATTATGCTCTATGCATGGAAATGAGATGTTATTTTGATGATATATTTCCTCTTGATATCTTTTTCCAAAACTAAATACATGTTTAAATGAGTAGTAAATAGAAAATGTGAGCTGAAAATTGCTCTAATATTAAAAAAGTTCTGAAAACTGTTGTCTATTATGATGAAGGTGTAAATAGGCTATATACTTCTACTAGCATTCCAGTGAAAATACCTTTTGTTTTTGTTTCAGTAATCTTTACTTAATATTTTGTCTTCCCTGTGTTATTTAGCAACTTATGTTATTTTTTTCTCTAAGACAACATAATTTTGCCAAGAAATCCTACGTCACATTTCCAGCATGGCAACTAGTACCTATAAAGGATATTCTCCACACTTCTGAATGTGTGAAATTTAACTGCTTTGCGTTTGATCAACCAAAAAAAAATCTTCTTAACTTTAAATATGTAAATACTATTCTGAGACATCCTTAGATCTGAAGCAAAGCCAGAATTCTAACTTATATTTTTGGGTCAAGATTAGAGAGATAACCTTGCAGATGCTGTCTTAAAAAAAATTAAAAAACAGACAAAAAATCCCCAACATCCCCTCGCACACTTGCTCCCCAAATATTTCAAGTCCTAGAATCTTCTTTTCAATAGTTCTGTGAACTCCATTCTCAACTAAAGCTAGATACTAGTGTCAGCTAGTTAGGCTCAGAAAGGCTTTTTCAGAGGGTTAAACTGCTTTGAACAGAATTTTACCTGAGAAAGATTCCTGGGATTCAATGGAGAATATTTAATCAAAATCACAGATAAGTAAAAAACCTTTTGCAGAACAGTCAAGTGACAGTTGAGTACTGAAGTCTATATTTCAGGTACATAGTATTTAAGTCCTTGCTCTGGTATCATATCGTTAGGTTACCATCAGGCCCTTGAGCCATCCCTGTCATCTCTGCTGGATTCAGTAAATAATTGTAGCACAAAGTAGAAGCATATGAGGGAGAAACTAAGGCAGTAATCTAGAAATCCCTGTTGGTCACGAGAGTAGCATGAGAACTTGCCTTTCAAAGCCTGGCTTTCTGTGTGAAAGAGCATTTATGTAAGCTGATGAGCCTGTTATAACTTTGGTGTGCAGTCTAACTACAGGCCTTACACATTTTGGAGTGAAAGAGTTTTTTTTTTTCTTCACAAAGTTGACAAACTTTTGTCCAAGTATTATGTTGAAATCTCGGTTAATTAGAGGAGGGCTAAGCTTTTTCTTATCTATCCTTAAAACATAATTAAGAAAGTGCTGGGGAGTGGAAGTAAAAAGCTGAAATAGTAAAAGGCCTAAAACACTGTTGAAAGTGTAATTTTCTGGAAAGCTTCAGTTCTGCAGTTGGATCATTCTGATGGATGCCACTCCACTATTTGTGCTGCTACCTTCTTTCAGGGCATGAAATCCTTCGTCTCTGCTGTTGATATTTGCTGCTTGCTTTCACAACTTGGCCAGTTATTCTTTTGGGATTTGGGATTCCAGTTCAGAAGAGTATCTCCTGATTTTGGTTTACAGGTCACTTATGTCAAGACAAATGTTCAGGACATATTCTCAGGACACATTGTATATCTCCTGGATGTATGTGCTCAACCCTAATGTGCTTCCAGCATATATTAGGATGATGGAATTCCTACTTGAATATCTGGGCTGTGTGTGACTCATGAATAACATGATCTGTTTCAAAAAACTTTCATAGGAATAATTTAAGGTTTTCCACAATTATTTCTTTCCAGGTATTACATATCTATTAGGCTATCAAAGTATATTTTTCTATTCTTTCTGTTTAATACATACATAGTCTAGTAGCTGTGCTCTATGCGACCTATGACCACAATTAATATCCTGCATAAATGAAATAATGATAGCTGTTTAATTATTCATTCAATTCAGTTTATTATGAATCATTCTAAAATCTTAGCAAGACCAGCAAGATTTCAGCTGAAATAATATTAACTGACTGTAATTGACAGACGGGTGAGTTTAAACTGTGAACATTATAAAAGATAAATAGCAATTATTTCATACTTTAGCTATTCTAAGTCTGATTGACCTGTACTATTCTCAGTGTAGGTATCCTCCTGCAGTGTTTTTTTGAAGATACTTGTGGATCAAATGACAAAGAAAAATAATCTTATCTCTGGTTTATGTCAGAGATCTAATTGTTTGGGTGGAGTTTACTATGGCATTCTTTTGTACAATTGTCAAGATCAGAAGAAGCTATACTTATGTTCATTTTAATGACCCATAGGAAATGATCCCAAATAAAAAAAAAAAACAATTTTGGATTGCATCTGATCCAAAAAGCATCATTTCAGTTTGTTACTAATTGAAAGTGATGCATACACTACCAAAATATTTCGATGAGATATTTTGCCCTTGCTTCAAGTCTGGCTAATTAGCAAATTTTAAATAAGCTAATTTAAAGTTTTCCTTCCAACTCAGAATATCCAGTGATTCTGTGATATTACTTCTTGTGCTTGGCTGCATTCTACTGCTTTCTACTTTGAGTCATGAGTAAGCATGAGCAAATTAAGTGATTTCTTAAGGAAAAAGGTAAACTTTCTGTTTATACATGTTCATGTACTTATTCATTAATATGAGTGTTTGATATATGAATACCTGTGTGTTTTTTTAGCGACCAATTTTGATAACTTTTTTACTGAAATGGTAATTCATTGAGTGTTGCTTAACATATTAAAAGTGAGATGTAGTCATAGCTGGGAATTTTCTCCTTTGATTCTTTTGAAATTTAGCTCTTAGCCATACCAATTCTTAAATAAACATGCTTGAGCTGACTCCAAGTTACTCCATTTGCTCCTGCAGTGCAACAAAGTTGCTGGGTTATACCCTATTATTGCTTTATGCTAAAGAGTCTCTCAGAGACTAGTAAGTCTGTTTCAGATTGCTGCCATTGTAATTTGGAAAACAAAACAAAACAAAACAAACAAAAGAATTGCTTATTCTTTTATTAAAAGATTACATAAATTGCATGAGAAATCTGCAAAATAATAATTTCTAAATGACTTATATAGAGTACTGAATGACTATGGATGACATATATGAGTCAAAATATTCCTAGTATTTTTCAGGGTCATAATGATTTTAACTTACTCATAGTGCTACCTAAATAGAAGTCTCTACTTTCTGTTCTTCCACTCAATCTTTGTATCACATTCACATTCATAATTGCAGCCATTGTAAAAGGTAGTATAAGGATTGATGAACCGTCACATAATCTGAAGGATGGTGGAAAAAATTCCAATGATCTGCTTCACCATTTCTGATCGGAGAAAAATTATTTACACATTATATTTTTATGCTCTTTCTTTAGTAGATGAAAGGAAGTAGCAAATGCACACGTGAATATTCGTGTGAGATATTGTAAATCATATTGTCATTTACTAATAACCCTTTTTGTCAAAAAGTACAATAACTGTAAATTTAGATACTTCAGTATTGTAATATTTCTCTTTTTCACAGACAAAACTGCAGAATCATAGAAAAAATAAAATATTTTCTTTTTGATCTTTCCAAAGCTGCCATTAAAAATATTTTCTAATGGATATCTATTTTGAATGAGCATGCTTAAACCTATTATCTGTTTCAAAATTCTTGAAATCCATACATTATTTAACATCAGTAAAATTCTGTCCTTTTCATGCAGTAGTAAGAGAGGTACATGAACAGCAGCACATGATCTTCCATGTAATGCACCTTAACAGGGAGGCAGCGAAGTCACATAAATTACCAAGAATAGTATGAGCAAACCCACAGTAGAGCTGGAAACATAGCTTACATTTCTGTGGGCTCTTCATGAGTAATACTACAAATGTGTGGAGGATTTTCTGTTCATTTGTATAACTCCTCAGTCAGGAACATCATCTCTAAAATCCCAGGCAAGTGTCGTAATAAAATGTTTTACCCTTTCCTGCAGTAATGTATGGTGAAAATCCTGTTCCATAATCAGTACTTCTTTCATGTGGTTCAAACTTACTTTATCAATACAAGAAATGTCTTCAAGAATTGTGAAGTAACTAGTATGCAGGAATTTTTATAGACTGATCTAGAGCAGAATATTGATTCTCAACAAGATGTGAAGATGGCATCAGTGTAAAGATGCATGGCTGTATCATGCTGTCCTTCACTAATATATTTACAACGTTTTTTCCTAGCTTATGTTCTACCCTGTAAGCTGAAACTATGCTCCAGGGTTTTTCCTCAATTCTTATACTGTATTAACATTACCAGGGGATTGAATCTGGCCTANGGACCGGCTCTGCCCACAGCACCGGGAACTGAACCCAGAGAGTTTGCATCCAAAGACTGGGACTGAGCGATACTGTTCTGTTTTGTTGTCAGTTTTTATAGCTGTTGTTGTTGTTGCTGTTTACCTTGTTAGATATATTAGTAAAGAATTGTTATTCCTACCCCCATATTTCATGCCTGAAAGCGTCTGATTTCAAATTATAGTGATTAAAAGGGAGCGGATTACAGGGAAAGGGGCTCATCCCTCTCCTTGGCAAATACCTGTCTCTTAAACCGAGACAACCTTAGATGAGAAGGATCCTAGTTTAGTACTTTGTTCATGTAAAACAGCGTTCCGATAAACACAGTTATTCTCAATAAAAGGTAGAATCTTACTGATTCAGTCTTTCATGAGAAACAGGAAACATCTAAAGCAATTAGACACCTCTCAACGCAGCAAAAAATTATTTTTGCACAAATTCCTTTATATCTCCAGCATATAAATCTTAGCCTTTGGCCCTCTGTTATGCAATGCAACTAAGTCTGGTTGGGCTATTTGCTATGGTAAAATACACTGTTGCTAGTGGTTTTATCACAGAACTACAGACTCTTACAGATCACTATTACAGTATTAACAATTTACTGACATGCATTAATAACTTAGTGCAATCTGGACAGTAGATTTACAGTGCTATTGCAGTCGTGTAAGTACAAAACTAATTCCCAAACTAATCACATGCTGCATAACACAAGAATTATCAATCCTTAGACAAAGTACATTCAAAGTGCTAGTATAACAAAGTTTTGTCTTAGTGACTACTTTTGACTACTTTATCACTCCTGGAATATTCTTTTT
>VXBI01007030.1:89509-163091 GCA_013397375.1 Toxostoma redivivum | reverse complement strand
AAATAAAAGAAATTATTCAACCCCCAACAGTAGTGTAAAGGGGTAAGATTCAATGAAATAGATGGGGAAATGACATCCCAGAGATCTGAAAAGTAGGAAGGTGACATCTCAGAAACTGAGATATTTGTCTAAAAACTGAGCATAACTCATCCACTATAGAAGTCAGATGACCGCATGATCAATCTGACAGTGGGTTTCAGGTCATGCAGGGATTTTTTTTTTTTTTTCCCCAGTACCAGGGACAGAGCTCTGATCTGTCTCCATCCAGCATATGCAAGAAAAGGTTTTTCCTTTTTTGCTCTTTTCCTTCTTTGACTTTTCTACCTGCTCAAGCTGTCCAATCCTCTTTTGCTATGCAAAGCAGTAGTGAGGTGAGCATTTCTCTCTTGCTCTTTTTTCCATTATTGCTACATTTTCCTATAGTTTTAACTTTGAATTAAGACTATGTAGTTGTGTCAGAAATTTCTTTTAAGACTTCTGATATACTGCATAGGATTGGAACGAGCATAATTATATTTCAAACATTAGTTATTTGCTGCTGGCAAATAACTCTTTCCTTCCCAAAACAGCGGTCCCTCTTTTATTAGATTTGTGTCTCGAACTGTATCAGGTTATCCCCAGGAACACCTGTACATAGAGCTATACTTTTACTTTGTGACTGAATTTATCATTACCAAGCTAAAAGAATTTATAATTTTTTCTCCAATAAATTGCACTATTTGTGAATTTCTAATCATGAATGAGATCAGACTTATAGTGTCTCTTTAAGTCTCACCATTGAAGGATCATATTATTGATTTCTCTTTACTTTCTGTTCAGTGGGAAAATATTTGTAACTTGATTTAGTGTTAAGGTTTCCATGATTCTCAGGCTTGAAAGTAACTAGCAATTCATTGTCTCTCTTTACTGTCTCTTTAGAGGTGACATTAGAGTGGCAGGTTTTAGTAATTGAATTTCTCAAGATTTGGAGGTAGGGATTTTAAAACTTGGATTAACCTTGCTCAAAGGACAGGAATTTTCAAATGTATAATTGGTGTGGTCCTGAGATGTACTGCAGTTTTTCTTCAAGTATATTTTACACCTGATTTCACTTGCAAAGACAGCTTACTATACTTAAATTATTGTTAACACTCCAGTAATGCAGGAAGAGGAAGACTACAGACTACAGGGGAAATAAAGCTTAAATTCATCCTGACATTATTAGAAAAACTTTGTGGAGTAGTGGAGAGAATAAATGAAAGCACTAAGACACAAAAAGAAAATTCCTTTTGTCTTCATTGTCTGAAGGACTTGGTTAGCTAGTAGGTTTTGTTTTGCATTTTTTCATGTATATCTTTAATTGGAGATTATAGATTAACATTGACAATGGCATCTTCCATGACTTACAGATTTTTTTTTTTTTTTTTTTTTTTTTTTAATAAATGGCATCATTCTTTTCAATATTGCTGCATACAGAGCAACAGTTGCCTGCAAGCAAGGTGAATATCCATCGGTTGTTGAAACAAATCTCTACCAAAGTACTGAGCTATTCATATTATATCAAGGAATTGGTAACTAGTTTGACTAGCTGATATTCACAAGCAGGTTTTCTTGGAAACTGAGGAATTTTCTTGCTCTGAGTGTGAGATATTTGATGAGGATAGTTTGGGGTTTAACACATTCTGGTATTGCACCTTGCATCAGCTCAATTACTATTTATATGAATTGAAGAACGAAAACCAAATTTGTATAATGATAAATTCTATTAGTAAGGAAATAACTTGTAAAATTAAGGTACTTTCTCATAAAACTTTTTAATCTTTACATTTTTGAGGGAATGCTAGACTCAGTATTTGGAGAAAGTTCATTAATGCTGATATTTCCTGTCAAAATTTTAAAAATCAGTTTGTAAATATTAATATTCTTTTAAATTAAACTGGAGGAAGAAATTTTAACTGTATAAAATATATCCACGTTAGTTACAGACTTATCAGAAGCTCTAAAAATAAGGCAGAAAGGTGTGTTCCTATGGGAGCAATGTAGAGCCTCAGCTGCCACTTGAGATGCCCACACAAATCATGACTTGACCTCTACAAATCAGATGCATACTTTCCTTTTTATAGCCATAATTGTCATTTTGTAGTTAACATCATGCTTAACCTCTGGTATATCCTGTCACTTCTTTTGCTGGGAAGGTGGAATGTAAATTTTGAAATGTGAATCAACATAATGAAAAGTTGCTCAAAGTATTGCATTTATACCCTGCAACTGCATTCTAAGAGTTTTACTGACCTTGGAGAATGCAAGTGAAAATTCATTTCCACAGAAATTTTCTAGGTATCTGTAGATAAACCTTATGAGCCTTTGAGAACTTATTAGATGGGCACAGCTTTCTCATTTTTGAGCTTTATCATCCAGCTGAAGCATTTTGAAGTAGTTTTACAAATTTGTGTGGCAAAGACAATTATAGCCTTGAATTTATTAATATTTGGAAACAGATACATTGCCAGATAAATTAGAAGACAAAAAATTAGGAACTTTATTTCAAAGCCAGAAATGCTCAGGAAATGCATGTGTCTAAATTTATTCCATTGGTTTCCATTGTTTCTTAAATTATTTTGTACGAGTAATGAAGATTAAAAAAATTATATTAACTAAATGCTACTGAAATGTACATTCTTATTGGGAAACTACTCAGTTTATACTCAGCAGAATATACTTTTAATATTTTGGTAAGTATATATTGCAGAACTGATAAACTGATAAACAGAGTCTTAGGACACATTGATGATAAATTTTCTTCAGACAAGCTGTTACATCTGCACAAAACAGAGCATTGCAGTTCTGCACAGATCTACTACTTTGGAATCCAGAGCCAAGGCCTGGTATTGCCCCTGATATATACTGGATTTGTGTGGTCAGGTTGGAGCAGCAGAGGGGTTACAGGGGTGTGAGAAGGAGCTGGGAGCTTCCCCTTGTCTGCCAAGGCCAATGCCAGCCTACTCCAGGATGGACCCACCACTGGCCAAGGCCAAACCCATTAGCAATAATGGTGGTAATGCTGGCATAGGCATACTTTAGAATGGGGAAAAAACTGCAACTCAAGCCAGAGTAGCAAAAATATGTGGGAGAAACAACTCTGTGGACATCAAGGGCAGTGGAGGAAAGTGGGTAAGAGGTGTGCCAGGCACCAGAGTTGAGATTCCCCTGCAGCCCATGGTGCAAACCATGGTGAAGCAGGTGTGCCCTTGGAGCTCATGGAGGTCCATGGGGAAGCAGAGATCCACCTCCAGCCTGTGGAAGACCCCAGGCCAGAGCAGGTGGATGCTCAAAGTAAACTGTGACCATGTATGAAGTTGTGTTAGAACAGGCTCCTGGCAGGATCTATGGACTCATGAGAGAGGAGCCCATGCTGAAGCAGGTTTTCTGGCAGGACTTGTGACCCCGTGGGGGGCTCACACAAGAGCAGGCTGTGCCTGAAAGACTGCATTCTTAGAAAGGACCAAAACTGCTGTAGGTTGTGGAGAACTGTAGCCCATGGGAAGGACTTACATGGGAGAAGCTCATGGAACATTGTCTCCCATGGGACGTACCCCAAGCTGAAACAGGGGAAGAGGGTCTCTCCCCTTGAGCAGGAAACAGTGGCAGAGACAATGTTTGATGACCTGACCAAAACCCCAATCTCATAACCTGTTGTTCCTATGTGGGAGAGAAGGTAGAGAACCTGGGAATATAGTTAAATCTGGGAAGAAAGGAGGTATGGGAGAAAGGCATTTTAAAATTTTGATTTTATTTTGCATTATCCTACTCTGATTTGATTGGTAATAAATTTCATTAATTTCCCCAAACCAAGTCTGTCTTACCTATGGTGGTAATTGGTGAGTGATCTTTCCTTGTCCTTATCTCAACCCATAGGTCTTTAGTTATACTTTTTCTCCCCTGTCTAACTGACAAGGAGAGTGATAAAACTCTTTCGGTAGACATCTGGCATCAGCCAGAATCTACAACCTTCACAAAACTAAGAATTGTATGGCACTACTGCTTTGATCCCAAAAGAGTATCAATTAAACTTTGAATTTGTACATATATGGAAATAATCCTCTCCATAATATTAAGAAAACCCAAAACCTCCTGCTATATCAAAAACACTGGACTTAATTCATCAAGAGAATCCTCAGTTAAAGGGTGGAAACAAGGTTTTTTTGATAACCAGCTTGTTCTCACTTGCTCTTGAAGTCTCAGATTCCTAATTACCAGTGGATAGCATGCTTCCATGTGCAATGATTGAGAAAAACAAAGGTCTCCTCATCCACTAAAGAGTATCTGTATTTTTTATTTCTCTTCTGTTGAAGGTGTTTACACTTTATTTCATGTTATTGAACATGAAAGATTAATTCCTTTAAAGATTTTTCTAAATGGCATTTTCTATCCTGATTCATTACCTTTCCTAGGAAATCAAAACCAAAACAAATTTCTACTCAGTAATTTCACAGAGTGAGCAAGTGGTGGCTTCTTTGAAGTCAGGGAAATATTCTGTTTAAGTTTGATAACTCAAGAGTGGTTCTAGTTTAAATGCAGGATGAATAATATGAAGCAGCTCTTTATAGGTGGAAAAGTACCATGAAGTTTAAAGAAACAGAACCCAGACTTATGGCATATTACAGTGGCAGATGCTGCTGTGAAATGAGAAAGTATAAGAGCAAAGATTCTCTAGCTATTTAAACGGATAAATTCCAGATTTACTGGCAGTACTGTCAGCTGGATTTGACTCTGGGTTCCTTCATTAATATGTGTCCTTGGAAATTAGACCTTCTAAAGTATTCTGAGAAGGGATTTTTGGCCCAACATGTATCTTGCATACTTGGGAAGCCTATAATTACATTGCAAAACCCAGCATCTCCACTTTTAATGTCTATGGTATTTGTATCTTTGGTGAATTTCACTTGACAGTTTTGTGGTAAAAATGAAAATAAGAAATCACAGTTATATAACTGAAAATAACTAGATTATGTATTGAAACAACATTTATAATATTCTTAAATGTTGGTCATTTTTTGAATCATATTTTTAACCCTTGTGCTTAAATAGTGGAATGAGCATTAACTACTTCAAATCTTTTCCACTCGTGTCTCCTGACATGTCCTAGAATGCCATTAGAGGGTTACAAGTATTGTTTGTGATCTAAAGTTCATCCATCATAATTTCAAAAATGCTGCTCTTTGTTAAAACACTTATTTTATTAAATTATCAGTGATAAAACTGTAAAATTTATAACACTTGTCTTCCTTTCACACTTTAATCTGCAGAACCATATTTATACAAACATTCCAGTTAGAATCAGAAGTCTCAGAACAGAATAACCAGAAAGTATTCAGATACAACTCTACCAGTTGTTTATGTAGACCAAAGGAGGGGTGAGACATGGATGGTATATGGATGAGAGAAGTGTGAATTTAGTGTTGTAATTCAGAGCATTCAAAGATTCTTGCTGCATTAGCCATGAGAAAACAGTGTGAAAAGTGGCTTGATGGAACACTAGAGAGCTCAGTTGTTAATGTAAGGGTCTGTAATGTCAGCACTTTCTTTCAAAATATCAAAACCTGTAGCCTTTATATCAATTTAAGCCTTAGTAGGCCTTCACTGCACAAAATAAGCCCATTCTCTTGCCTTGAAAAGACTACTTAATTGCATTGAAGTACTTACCTTTTATAATAAGTGATTGAAAAATTTGCTTGCATCATTTCTTCCTTCCATGCCTTACAAAAAATGGCTGAGTTAGTAATGGCTTTTCTTAATGGCAGAAGAGTTGTCTCTTGATCTTGTTTTTTGTGTTTATCAGAGAGAAGAGACTCATGAGACTTAGGCTGCATGTCAGCAGCCTATTATCCTCTTCCTGTCTCTTTTCTTTTATATTTCTTACTTATGCCAAAGATGTGCAGCATTGTTTCCAGTTATTCTCCTGTTTTCATCAGATAAGAATTCAAATTTAAACAAAAGAAAGCATACAGTAAGTGGAAAATTATATCTTAACACCTGGATGAGAAAACGTGAGTGCCTTTATACCATGCCATAACAATTACTTGAGAGAACATCAGCTGTAGTGTTCAGAAAGACTAGCTTAAACAGCTAAAGTTGCCACACTTATTTACAGATAACAATTATATAGCTTTTTACAGAATATAACTTGTGTATCAGCCTCTTATGATTTTATTGTTCTATTCTTCCATAGAATCTCCACCAATGATAAACAATAGTACAATAAAATAGAGTATTGTTTAATGGAAAACAAAAGAATAGGGAGAGAAAATAAAATAAAAAAAAAGAAATCATTTTTGTAAAGCCTTAGATAGAGGAGGAGATAAATTTACTTTTAGGTTTCCCAAGATGGATTTGGATGTAAAGAATTTCAGAAATGGATAGATCTTGTTCTGACATAAAGGAAAATATAATATTTTTATGAGTAAAATTAGAGTTCCAAGGTTTTCCACCCTTTCTCTCCCAATTTTCTGTACATTTTTGCATATAGTGCAAGGAAATACTGTAAAATATCTTTATACAGTTCAGTCACAATTTGCTCACAGTGGAGATAAATTCTTTCAAATTAAGATTTTTTTTGCAGCATACATATAAAACAATGCAGACTACAACCCTGTTAGTGATACTCATTGTTGGTATAAGCATTATATTGAGAGTGGAATAAAGTTATGTCAGTTTGTTAGTTATATTTGGTCTGGGAAGGCATCAAGAAAACAAGATGCACAGAGTTGCCAAGCTGTCAAGAGAATGGAGTCAGGCTTTTCTTGGTAGTGCCAAGTAATAGGTCACGAGGCAATGGGCAGAAACTGATGCAGAGGAATTTCCACCTGGTTATGAGGAAGAACTTTACTTTGTGTGTGAACAAGCACTGGAACAGATTGCCCAGAGAGGTTGTGGAATCACTCTCACTGTAGTCAAGAACCATCTGGATGTAATTCTGTGCCAACTGCTCTAGGATGACCCCAGTGGAGCAGGGAGATTGGACCAAATCAGTGCTGTGGTCCCTTCCAAACTGGCCCGTTCTGTGATTCTGATTCTGTGATAGATGGGAATCAGATAGGTCAATGTCTCAGATAACACTAGATCACGTCTTCCTAGAATTTTTATGGTATCCCTGCAGAGATACAGAAAACTTGCTTGGACAAAAAGCTGGAAAATCCATTGTAGCTGACCCTGCTTGAGCAGCAGGATTTGACTAGGTTACCTCAAGAAGTCCCTTTCGTCCTAAATGGTTCTGCAATTTGTGTAAATAAATACCAACTTATATTAATTATTTTTATAAATTTGTTATATCAAATATAGAATTGATTTATACTGTCAGTATAAAAACCAAACCAAAAACAACCCCAACCCCGCCCCCCCAAAAAAACCCCAAAAAACAAACAAACAAACAACAACAACAACAACAAAAAACCAAAAAAACCCTGCCTGGAATAATTGAGACAAAGTTGTTAAATTACATGACACAGCTATGTGCCGCAAAGACATTCTATAAAATGTTTTTCCCTTTCTAATAGTGTGCTACTAGATTTTTTTAAAATTAGGAATCTGTAACTATTAATTTTGTTTCATTACAACATTTGCAGGCTTTCATAAGTTGTGTAGTCTACTTCAGTGTGTTCCGTGGACCAAGACCTTTTCCATGGTGTTAGCAAACAATATGTGTCCACATTTACAAATGATTGATCAGACTGATGTTTCCAATTATAATTTCTGATTACATATTTTTCCTGCAGAGTCTTTTTGATCTTTTTTTCTCTTGACACTTGCATACTCTGCCTTTGGAAAGGCACCCTTTTTTTTTNTTTTTATCCCTCTTATTTAGGAAAGTACTCTTTTTTTTTTTTTTTTTTTTTCCCCTCTTCCCCATACAGATGCTCCTACTAGGATAAATAAAAGGAAATGGATACTGGGAGAGATTAATTTATACTGCTCACTACATTCTGAGTCTTCCACCTCATAAAACATGCTGAATCACAAATACAGTGTGCACTGCAGAACAAGATTACACTTTTGGGTATTTGTACAATGAGATTACTCTTTTGGGTATTTGTACTGTACTTTGAATATGGTAAGGGCTTATTCATATTATAAATACATTTTTATTAAGATAAATCTTACAAAAGTGGTCTCTAGTTGCACAAGCTGAATATTCCTAAGAGAATCCTTCTCTATGCAGTTTTCATTTGCTTCTGAGAAAATACAAACTACACTTTTGGAAAAAAGTGAATTCCAGGTGCAGTTCTATAAAGTTAATTTGGGGAAAATTCATTTGAGAACAACAAATTTTAAATGCCTGATGAATAACCAGTTTTGTTTACGTGTGACAGACAAGAGAAAGATGGAAAGTGAATTTCTGGCAGGAAGAAAATGTAGGTTGCAAACATTTCATAGAGCATTTTTTAATTATTAGAATGAGTAGGATGTTTAGAAGTTAATTCCTGCCTAACTAACTCTGTATGGTACCTGACAAAATTGTCCTTTTGGCAGAACTAAACTAGAGCATTTATTATTTGGGATAGTATGATCAAAACTCATTTTGTATGAGAAAACAAAGACTCATACTTGTGATTTCAAATACTCAAGGGCTTTTCATTTTGTTACTTTTTCAATGCAAACTGGCATTACATGAGAGAAGAAGGAAGAAATTGTGTAGTCTTAATTATGATGTTAGACTAGTCTACAGGTGTAAGGTAATTTTGAAGTTGCATACTTATTGCAAATAGCATCATGTTTTTAATGTGATAGGATAATTTGGCTTTACACAGTTAAGAGAGAAAGGATCTGAGTATTTTTCACCTCATTTATGCTCCCCATTACTTTTATTTTTCTTTCTGTTCTTAAGAGCTGTTTTCATCTGGAGTGAAACTACTGTTTTCATGAAACAACATTGTACTTTTAATAACAGTCATTTAGACAGATTCATACTTCTTGCTGTGCACAAATGACTCTGCAGTGTCACTTCAGGACAGCATATACGGTGGGCTGTGTGAAATCACATCATCCTTTATGAAGCAGAAAAGGCTTTATGGCTGCAAGCATCTAATACGCTATAGGGATTTGTTTAGTGTCTCACCAGAATTATTAGTCAATTCACAGAAAAGAGAAAGAGTCTGGATCAGTATCCTGCTGGTACATAATTTTGGAATTACTGGGCAAACTAAGGAATGAGTATTTGTGCAATGGTGTCATTTACTGAAACTAAGAGAGACTTTTTCAGGCCAGCTTTTGTGTGGATAAGCACAATTCGGCCTAAAGAAAGGGGGTTGTATCCTTTGATCCCCTGAAGAAAGAAACAATGATACTGAAAAGAGAATTTTTTCAGGTGATGAGGTCAATATTTAAGTATGTTCTAAGATCCTAAGTATCCATGCATTTCACCCACATCATGTTTGGAAGGGCTAAAATAAGGATGACTATCCATTTAAATCAGAGGTTCAAATCCTCACACAATGTGAGAGGCAGAAATTAGATTTCTCAACTAATAAATATAAAAGTGAGAAATAAACTGAAGAGAAAAATACAGATATATTTTAAACTTTTTTATAGGGAATTAGTGAATCCTTAGGTGAAAGGGAGAGACGTGCTTTTTTGGTGCAAGTTTTTGGTTTGTTTTCAAAGATGCATTATATTAATAACAAAAGCATTCACATAAAAAAATTCATTGCAACCACTCTTAAGATCAGATTGTATCATTATTTTTCAAAACAGTGTCTTGAAATGCATGGACATTTTTAATGCCTGGGGGCCTACTGAGATTGCTTTCATAGTGTAGAAGAATTAAAGTAAATGTGCAAATCTCCTAGCTCTTCTGAAAAAATTGCTGTCCTCTGTTTTCACCAGATGTAGCAACCCATGCACTGTGTTACAGGACAATGCCAAAAACCCTTTACTCAGAAATGGAAACATAAATAACATGAGATGATAGTGTGCAGTATTGGATAATTTGGTGACAATTTTAAACATAGAAGAAGTGATAAAGTTTGGAAGTCCACTCAGATGGACTTTTTTTTTTTTTATTTACAATTTTCCTTCACAACTCTCTGGCTGAGTTTCTAATGATTTAATAAGTATATTGATTTTCATCTTTTGCCTCCTGAACTAGGCTGGTCCTTATCAGGTGTGCTTCTCATAAAATCAATGGAATTAGAAAAACTCATAGCAAAGCAAAACAAGCTCTATTGTCCTTCTTTCATTTAGAAATGAAATTTGCAAGGAACTTAAAAATGTTCTGACAGGAAACTCTCTTCTTAGCTAAAAAATATTTATAGAAAATATTCATCAGGCAATAAGCTCTCACTTTAATATGCCGTAATGAGGATGAGGAAAGGTAACTGAAGATATATTTGGTTAAGCTCAATAGCCAAACAATAGACAAGTCGCTGCGTGCACAGAAGGCTTGAGATAGAGAGCACTTAGAGAAACAAAAAACACCAGAATTTATAATGATTCAAGGCAGTATTGGTTTTAATTAATGGCACAACTGAATGCAACAGTGTAAAACCAAATTACCATCTTGTGGAAAAATAGACTCTTATATTTTGTTCTCTCTATTGTTTGGCATGACCTAGACCTGCTTATTATGTTCTTTATTGCTTATTGTGCAAGAAGATGTGGCAGCTACCCCCACATTTTTCTGCTTTCTGTTTGAAAGGACCACTGGTTTGTGGGGAACCACTGGTATTGCTTTTCCTTCCTTTTCCTTGCTTCCTGGAAGGGCCAAGTGGATGAGAAGTGCAAAGCATAAGCAGGGGGTCTACTCTTTCTAATTTGCCGGATAAGTCTTTTCTAACACTTCAGAAGACAACCTGCAAATGCAACCCCTGCAAATACCCATGACTGTTTTACATGACAAAATGCTAGAACATTTCTTGCTAGGATGTGATTTCTACACTACCTTTTATCTTATGCTTTAAACACAAACACCACAAAATGGCTTCACTATTACAGCCAATTATGTCAACAGGGCTCTGGATTCACCACAGGCCAGAGTACAAATCTGTAACCAGAGTACAAATTCATTAGGGACTTTATAAAATACAAGTTTTGATTACTTAATAGAAAAGATCCTATATAATGATTAACAGTCTTTCAGTTCTCAGAAATCAGTTTAGTTCAGTTATGAATTTAAATATTCCTAAGCTATTTTTTGCTTTTAATTTATACACTTTATAGAAAAGTTGTAATGGTGCAACATTTGCTAATATTGCACGCCTAGCGTTCAACAAATATTAATGGCTACACTAAATTCTTGCACTTAGAGCACTTAAAATGCTACACACTCAAACGTGGCTGGGGGAAAAAGAAGGGTTGAAAGCTGGTGGGAAAAAACAGAAAGTCATAAACTGCCTGAATTCGAGATAGAATATATATATGTGGTATAATTTCACAAATTAATGTTAATTTAGGATTTTGTTTCTCAACTATTTTATGGGTTAGTTATCCCTTTTCTATTTATCTTCTTTTTCTTCCATGATGCTTTGTCTTTTGGACTTTACATTCTTATATAGATACTGTATACAGACCTTCTTCATTTTATTTCTGGCTGCAGATTTGATGCCCTGATACAAGAGCTGGTCAGAAAGCTCACTTCTTTAACAGGATGGTGGAGGAAGGGTGAGATACTCTGACTGCATACTTGTGCAGGCAGTCATGTGTTTGTGGCAATTTAAATGGGAATTATTATGGAGTAACATACCAGTACCCTGCCTAAAACAAACCAACCAACCAACCAACCAACCAGTGAATATTATGCAATTGATTTGTTTTACTTGCCTTTACAGCCTGAGATTTGGGTCTGGGACAAAGCTCACTCCTTAAATTATGGCCAGGCTCACTGAGAAATCTGTGATGAGGACAGGGAAAAGAATGATGGGAAGAAGTAAGAGATCAGGGTGTGTCTGTATGTGTGTGAAATCCCAAAATGCTTCGATTTGACCTTTCAGCTTCCAACTTCAAAATGAAGTCTCATTCCCAAATCTTGTTACATTAAACACAAGCAAACAAAACACAGTAGCCAAAATAAACAACTCCCACAAAAGGGTCAACAAGAAGAAAACAAAACATAACTTTATACTTTTAGCTCCAATAGACAGTTCTTACTTTGACTGAATTTTTTTTTATGAGGGGATAGGGTGAATGTAAGTAAGAAATTCTTTTGGTTTTTTATCTGCCTTAAACACTAATGCTTTTTCATTGTTTTTCATGCAGCAGACATATCAGCACAATCAGTTATTCACACAGCTTTGCCACCAAAAATAATTTTGTAATCTTAACATTAGAAGCTCTTTCATCCTAAATAACAGTGTAGTTAAGTAAATTGTATAATTTACTGTAGCTATAAATTAATGTAGAAACATTGCTTAGCTTTGAAGGAATTAAAGGTATAATCTGATGAAACTGTCGTGAGTACTGTGGCCTTCAGATGACATGGAAAGCATGTGAGGGGCAAAGGTCCTGAGTTTTGATCACAAGCAAGATATTATTACATTATCCTTAATAACATCATAGAACATAAAATTGGTTTGGGTAGCAAGGATAAAATTGAAAGGTGGCATCTAGAATTTAACTTGATCAAGTTCTTTATATAATCAAAGGCACATACTGGCTTAGTTATGAAGTGCTGCACAAAGCTAACCAGATAGTTATATGTATCACTGTTCTGGTAACAAAGTGATTATTCAGAATGAGAATGAGCAATAAACTCTTTCCTGCTAAATAATCTACAAAAAAATATTAAAGATTATTTTGTTTGTAATACCAGAACAGTAGTTTTCATAGCAAGTTGGGTCACATAAATGAAATACTCAGCCTGAGGTCTGAGGCACGAGGGAAAGCCTTGCTTGGCTTCAGGCTGTCATTGCTGTAATTGTTAAAATGGTAAATTGCTATGAAACTACATAAATTTATATGGACAAAAAAGTCTTGGAATTTCACTTGGCAATTTTATCCACCTGAGACATGGTATTGAAAATTGTTGCCTGAAGACAATTTCTACATAGATTCATCTCATCACACTAACTCTCACTGCTTTAATATTTTTGGATGAGGATAAAAATATAGTAATTTTTCATAGAGGCAAACTAGAAAGCAGTTTATAGAGAGCTAATGTGCCTACATTGTCTACTTGTTGCATCATTGCTTGGAGTCCACCTGGTGCTGAATTAGCAGTAGTAAGGAGTAAATGAGTTTGTTTTCCCCAATTCATTTGTCTCCAGATGTGCCCAGGTATCCAGACATGGCCTAACTACTGTCTTGTCCCCATACATGATCTCTCAAACAATTAGAATAATGCTCCAAAGTAACTGAGTGATCTTTCCCTTTCTTCAACACTTGCTGCTGTGTCCCAGGAGAATAGGAAAAAAAAACAGGTTTCTTTCTTGCATTTTCTAGTTTTAAATGCACCTTTCCAGACATCATGTGTCTTCATAACAAAATTATGACAGAAGCCTTAAGTTAACAAATACCTCACTGACTTATTGTCAAAATTGAGGTTTTGTTTGGTGGTTTTTAATGGCAATAAAACAGAGATTATGATTAATTGTCATGAGGCAATTCATGAATGTTGTAATTAAGGAGAATATTTCCTTTATATGTATGCCGGATAGAGTTTATTTTCTTCATAATATCTTGTACGGGGTTATGTTTCTGATTTGTGCTGGAAACAGTGTAGATGGCACAGGTGTGTTTTTGTTATTGCTGAGCAGGAATTGCACAACACTGAGACCTTTTCTGCCCATCACACCACCCCACCAGGAAGGAGGCTGGGGATGCACAAGAAGCTAAGATGGGACACAGTGGGGATAGCTGATCTCATCTGACAAAAAGATATTTTAGATCATATGAAGTCCTTCTCAGCACATAAACTTAGGGGAATGAAGAAGGAAAGGGAGGCTTTTGAAGTGATGGGGTTTGCCTTCCCAAGTCACAGAGCCCTGCCCTCCTGAGGATGGCTGATCACTTGCCTGACCATGGGAAGCAGTGGATTAATTCCTTGTTTTGCATTGTTTGTGCGTGCAGCTTTTGCTTTCCCTATTAAATAGCCTTAATCTCAACCCAGGAATTTTCTCACTTTTACCTTTTCACTTCTGTCTCCCATCCCACCAGGGTAGAGTGAGCAAACAGCAGTGTGAGGATTAGTTTACAGCTGGGACTGCACAAGGAGAGTCGAAAATATAATGACCTTTTCCATGCATTAATCATACATGTTTCTTTCATTCCCTGGTTTGTGAAAGGAAATGTATGTAGGGTTTAATTTCCCACTGTAGCTGGTGCAAACCCCGCTGCTCACCAAGGGACTTCTGCTGGGACACTTGTTCTCCATAATTCCCACAGTGTCTTGTAGAATTGATTTACTACTCAGCTAAGTTTCTATTCCAGAATGTTTTACGTAACTTCAGCACATGTATTGTTTACTAAGTCCTAGTTGGATCTGAGATATTGTGAGGAAGGTCCCTTTGCCCTCCACTGCCAGATTCCTGTACTTGTTTTGGTTTTCCTAGAATATATATGCTAACATCAAATTTTTGGCATTTCTTAATTCAGTTTTCAGTCAGAAATCATTGTTTTCAAATAGTTGCAAAAGTTGACTTTGTCATTAATTTTGCTTTTAACCTTTTCCCTAAATAAGAATTTTTGTTTAGAAAATGTAATTTATCTGTAATATATTGTTGAAATTTCAGTAATCTAAATGAAGTATAGAAAAGTTTTCAGGTGTCTTTCCTGAATTAATTAATATTGATGTCAAGTGACCCTTATAAAATCTTAAACTACTCCCACCAATTTAAGATGAGAATAATTTTCAGAGCGGTGAGAGAACGGGGAAATTTTCTTTCCTCTTTTTTTACACTCGGTTAAAAATCTGTGCCAAGTTCTATCTTAAGAATGACAAAAACTAAAGCAGACAGTAAATGCCAACTATGTTTGAGCAGAATTATTACCTTTTTTTCAATTAATTGTTTGTTTAGATTAACATTCTGTAAATGTGAAAGTCGTGTTGAATCTACATTTTTCTCCCTTCAGGTTTGCTGAATGTGTTGCTGTGATGTTCTTCATTATTCAGCACCTTTTAAAGTGAGGTTGGCCATATTTTTGCTGGGACAAGACTGATAAATCCCTAAAGGATTAACACAGTGCATCCCACCTGTCGAATCAATAAGTGCAGACTGAAGGTTATGGGGGTGTATATCTACACACCTCTAAGATGTTACTTTTCTCAGCATCTTTCCCTCAGGAGGTCTATTCATTCTGGCAGAGGTGAATGACTTCAGCTTCTTCTATCAACAATAATTGAGAATAATTGAGTGTTGCATTCTTCAGCTTAAGTGCATTGCCTCAGGTTATTAGTTGAGCAAATATCTGACTATGTTTCTCTAAAGTGTTAATAATAAAATGAATAATTATTGGTTTAAATGTGGACTAGAACCAAATGAAAACTTTATTTGTGGATAGAACTTTACATCTACACAAGACAAATACCAGCATTTTTGTTTTCTCAGATAACTGCAGTTCTTGCTAAAAGGTCAGTTCTCTGAAGTAATGGAATAATTTACTTGGGACTACCATCTTTCACAGTGCTTTATTATAAGAAGTATAACATATTCACTAAGGATTTTACTTCCTTGTATAATGCCCTCAGTGATAGGATTGAAAAATGTTAATAAGAATCTGGTGACAAGGGAGAAAAAAGTACCTGTCATTCTTCAGGCTTGCCATCGAGTCCCTGTCATAATGTAGAATGTTCCCAAAAGCTGGCTTTATCAACTGTCAGGATATACCACAGGCTCTTCAAACAGATTGCAAAATTGTGGGAAAGGCTTACTTACATACTCTTTACTTACAGTCCCCAAACGCTTACCATGGGGAAAGGAAGGACATTGCTTTGTAAAACTCTCCAAAATATGTAAGTAAGAATGGGAGATCTTGAAAGATTGTCCTGAATCTAGGCTGGAAGCTGAGTCATGAGGAAAGTTGGCATGAAGAGTAGAAAGTAGCACAGCTAAAAATGCTTTGGTTTAATTTTTTGCCTCTAACTCTCAGATAAACGAATGATAAAGCATATTTTAGTAATGGTAGGAGAACTCCAAATTCATATTGCATTCTTCAATAAACAAAACAAAACAAAACAAAACAAAACAACCACCCCCCCAAAAAAAACCCCCAAACAAATCAATAGAGATAGTTTAAGAACTTTTCCACGCTGTTGTGAGACAGAATAAGCAAATGGATGAATATCCTTAAGTAAAAAATTCCAGAATTACTGATATTTTTTTAATATATGTTTGGTTTATTTGGTTTTTTTATTGTGGTTATTTCATGACATCATCAAAGAGTTAATGTTGCTAGTACTGCCTACATGCCTCTTAAGGCAGGCTCATCTGTATTTGCTCTGCAGAAATAAAGAACCTAAATGAAACTGTACTGCAGAATGCATACAGCCCAGCCTCCATCACTTCACTATAAACCAAGAAACGCGTTTATATCTAAAATATGCAGGGAATTTCCATATGCAGATTAATCCACCAAATGAGCCTTAAACTCAGTTAAAGGAACTATTTACCTTCAACATATATCTTAAACATTTCTTCTGCATTATATTGTGACTGTGAGGACCTACTGTTGATTAGTTTCTGAAAGTTGAAACATTTTCACTTTTTCCTCTAATGACCTTCACACTTTAAATTCTCAAACTAATACAAAGCATGTTAAAGTAATTGACAATAATGTAGACAAAAGATTTTTTTTGTTATTTATTTCTCACTGCTAACATTTTTTCTGGTAAAGATGTACATATTTAAGTGAGTCCTATAGTTATTGAATTAACACTTAATGAAGAGAAAAAAGGTTTCTTTAATTAATGAGCTTAGACAAACAAAACACAAACTACAAGCAAAGCCATAACTCTTTCTCATTCTTGTAGAAATATTGAAAGCTGAAGGTCTCTTTCTTAAAGAAACTGCAGTGTAACTAGAATATTTTGTAATTGCAGCCTTGTGTCATTCTTCAGAAGGGCATTTAAAATCAGCAGCTTTGTAATCTGCTTTTTAAAATGTTTACATTTTTTGGCAGTAGGTGGAAATCTGAGATCATGAAAGATTTTCTAGACTGATATATTTTGTTCTAACTATGCAGTAAATTATACCAGCCTAGATCAAGCCGATCAGAATATGTGATATTCTTTCTTGGATTCGTCAAAACAAGTATTTTATGGTTTTTGCATGTGTAAATACGCATCTATGTTTTGCTTTCATACAGAGCCAAATAGCATCTGCATATTTTAGGGACTCTGATTTTAAAAATACAAGTATTTCAGTTGCTTTAAAATGTAATTTTATGCTTGCTTGCCTACAAGGTTTATTTGAAAAATTTTGGGGAAAAAAAACCAAAAGGCTGTCTATAGGAATCTTGAGAATCTGCAGGGAAGGCAAAGAGTAATTAATTTGTCATTAAGCCATTGAAAACAATTAATTTGAATAACCATGGTATTTTTCTTTAATTAGACAATACTTTTTTCCAGTTCCTCCTTTTTCTTCTTTTAAAGAATTGATTTAATAATTTATTAAAAAATAGGGACTGATGATCAGGCAAAGCTAAAGAGTTTGAAAAGTATACTTCCACTGATGGGTAGCAGTTTCTGGTTTTTTTTACTCATTTCAAAAGGTAAACTTTTCCTAAAATTTAATATTTTTTTCCTCCTTCTTCTAAAGTAGGATGGTGCTGTTTTCTGAGTTTGAAAGGAGAAAAGGTATCTGAGAGATTTTTATTATAGAATAGATTGTCTGAATTTAGTGGTTACTACTGTGGAACTGAGGCTAGCTGATGGGTGCTTATGGTGATGCTATGCATACTCATACTAGTAAATTAAAAAATAATAAAAAGCACTCAGCACTAGTGGAATTATTTCTGTCATACTGATGAGGAAATTGCAACAGATAAGAGAAATTTAAGAGGGATTAAGGGAATTGTCATTTCCTTTGGCTGTTGCTATTTAGCTACTAATGAACCTTTGAAAATATTCCCAGAAATTTAGAATTATTCTACTTAGTTTTAAACACTGAGCAGTGACACCTAAAATAACCACCTATTCACTTCAGATTCCCTCCGTAATCGATGAAAACAGCAAGACTAAAATGAGGCTGCATTAGTGACTGGAGGATCCTGATATTACAGAGTAGCGAAGGAGACTAAACCATCCTGAGAAACCAGATTACAGAGGAAGGCATTATGTGCAAATCCCCCCTTTTTCCCTCTCATCCATCTCCTTTCTATGTTTTTAAAGTCTGCAGGTCATTAGTCTTTATTCATCATTTTGGAGTATTGATGATCTTGTTTTTCACTGACAAACACTGTTATCACAGATTCACTAATTTCTGAGGTGGGGACTGAAACTGTTCTTCTTTAACAAGAAGGAGAAAAATATAGAAATATTTATATGAATACAGTTTTATAACGTATTCATAACAGGTTTTTTACAATTTTTAAGTACTTACTATGGTGCAGCATATAGAATATACTTGTTTTTTTCACACAGAGTTATTTCTGATGCAAAAGACATAGATCCATTGATAATTGCTTGCAGAATTTTAAAAATTCCAGCTGGTTTATACAACTGGATTCTTTCTGCCCACAATGTTCAAAAAAATCTCTGTGTTTCAATTCAGCCTGGTAATCCTTACTGTGCCCTGTCCTTCATGTTATAACAGGCAGCAGGAGAGATTTTCTAGCACAGTAAAATCTATCAAAAGCTTGTCTTCCCACATGGAGCCACTGATTGCTGGTCTATTGTGCATAGTCTCACAGTAGTCAGTGGGACTTCTAAAATGGAGCCAAACTTACCAGTCAGGTAAATGGAAAAGAGTTAAAATTTCTGAGAGTTGATAAAGGTCATTGTGATTTCTGTCTGCCATCCATTCATGGCCTCAGTCCAGTATGGACTATTCCTCCCTTTAACAACAGGATATTGTCTTGGAGAATTGAAGAGACTACTGATGTGCCTAAAAAGTTTATTTGAAAGCACTTCACAAAATAAAGCAAAATGAAAGTTTACAAAAGCTCTTCTTCTTTGCTCTTACAAATCATTTTTATTTCAGTTGCAGGGACCAACAGCAGCCATCTCTATCTTTCTCACTGCCAACTATTGATAGATATTATTAGCAGCTACATAAAATGACCCAGTTGGAAGTCAGAGGTGGAGAAGATTATACCTGCCCAGAAACTTGAGTTCCCACAGAAAGGCAGGGGGACAGGGAATGAGGACTGCGGTCAGTTCAACACATGTTCTCTCTGCAGCTCCTTTCTCGGTGGAGGATTCCACACTCTTCATCTGCTCCAGCCTGGGGTCCCTCCCAAGGGCTTTGGATCTTCCTAAACTGCCCTAGCATGGGTACCTTTCCACAGGGTGCGATTCCTCATGAACAGGTTGCTCCAGTGCAGGTCCTCCACAGGGTCACAACTCCCATCAGCAAACCTGCTCCACTGCCGGCTCTCCTCTCCTCTGGATCACAGGTGCTGCCGGGACCCTGATGCAGCACAGGCTTTCCACAGCATCACAGCCTCCCTTGGACACCCTTCTGCTCTGGCATGGGGTTCTCCTTGGGCTGCAGGTGGATCTCTGTTCCCCATGGACCTCCATGGGCTACAGAGGAATCTCTGCTCCAGTGCCTGGAGCACCTCCTCCTCGCTGACCTTGGTGTCTGCAAGGCTGTTCCTCACGTATTCTCACTCCTCCCTGGCTGTAGCTGCTGCTGTGCAATAACAAGTTCCCTTCTTGAATACACTTTCCCGGAGCTGCTGTTCCCACTGCTGATGGGCTCAGCCTTGGCCAGCAGCAGGCATTGGCTCTGCCACCTATGGGGAAGTTTCCAGCAGCTTTGCACAGAAACTACAACCAGCCTCCCTTCGCTACCAAAACCTGTCCCTGCAAACCCAGCAAGCATACAGTTCAACCTGGCTCATAAGTAAGCTGTCACAACTCTTGCTGACTTGGAATGCTCAGCACTTTTTTCTTAACTGAATCCAGCTCATTGCTCTTAATACAAGCACACAGCAGGAGAAGCATTACCCTAAATACAGGAACTGTAGAGAGCCATTGTTGGGTACTTGCTACTAATTTGGGCTTTTGAAGTGCACAAAGCCCTCTACAGTGTCAATATGCATCAGATTGTGTTGTTTTGGTAGGATTCAAGCTTTTCCTCGCAGTCAGTGGTACTCCTGAAAAGAGGTCTGAGCCTGTTGATTTTGGTTAGCTAGTATTTGATTGTCAAATGGTTCTATTCTTGTTTCTGTGAAGTTTTGGACAAGCTGAAATGACTTTATTATAGAAGGAGCTACTATTTCTGACGTTAGTGTATAAAAATTTATATATATGTATATATATATCTATATATCTGCAGGGACTGCCATTGTTATATCTCATTTTTTAATGCACATAAAAAAAAATATTACTGGTAGTAGCAATCAGCTTTATTACTTCAGAATTAATTGACAGTATCCAATATTATTTTTATAATGAAAAAGCACAAAAATAAATATACATGCATACATGCTATACATGTATACGTGCCTACACAGAAATAGATTTTAACAAACACAAAAAAGAAGTCAAATAGGAATCCCCAATAGGACTTGGTATAATTTGGGTTTTTTTATGCACACGTAGTGTTTCTAAGTGCCGCCCCATCCCATCATATCCCGCAAAGTTTGGATATTCTGTAACAAATGTACATTTGTCCAGTGTGAACACAGTGAGGCCCCTTTCCTTCCTTGGAAGGACTCCCAAACCTGGGAGCCACATGAGGGCAGCAAAGACCCAGACTCTAGGGGAGGGTTGCATGAGCCAACAGAAGTGAAAATTCCAGAGTGGTTTCTTGATTCTCCTACTTCCCTTTTGCGTTTCCCAGATGAATTTTAAGAAGATCATAACCCTGATGGTAGAAAGTCCATCACTTCAATCTTAGAAATCGCTGGACAGAGTTGATGGCACTCTCTTGCCATGAGGAAGGTTCAACGTCTTTCAATAGGAACTTCCAGCATTACTTTGGAATCCCAAAGCAGATTTATAAAGCCTGTTTTATCCACACTATGGATGAGAGGAACTGAATCATGGTATTAAAACCAGAACTCTTCTCCTTTGTTCCTAAGGTACAGAATGTGGAAAGTTTTCCTGTGGTGCACTGTTTTAATAATATTTTTTCTTTTTAGTACTCTTTCTTCTTTTGAGTCACTTTGCTGTTCATTTTCACAGCTGCTTTCTCTGCCAAATTGATTGAAATATATCTGAATATCTTGGTTTTTATAATTGTTTCAATTGTCTATAAATTCACACAATGGAAACTTAAGGTAATCTGAGCCAAGAGAACTCCCCACTATCTATTGCCTT
The DNA here is from genome assembly GCA_013397375.1 of Toxostoma redivivum. Taxonomy (NCBI): domain Eukaryota; kingdom Metazoa; phylum Chordata; class Aves; order Passeriformes; family Mimidae; genus Toxostoma; species Toxostoma redivivum. Next base: position 141,700 of record VXBI01007030.1, on the reverse strand, counting down.
GTCAGTACAATCTTAGCTTAAACGGCAGGAGTATACATTGCATATTTTTGTATTTTTATTTTCGATTGTTCTAATTAACAAAGAATGAGCTTAAAAAGAAAGAGAAGTTCATAAAATTCAGATTAATAAGCTGAATGACCTGCAGTTCTCTTAGTTTGTACTAAACAGAGTATTTTATAACTACACACAATGAAATCAGTCAAACTTTCTGTCAAAACTGAGACAAATTTCTCTGAAATGTAAAGCATTTGTTGCAAATTAAGATAGTAAAACCTACCAGCTCTATTGTTTGATATGGCACTTGGCTGTTGTCAACCAGGATAGTTCCATTTTCTGAAATCTTAGTGCTGATCCTATTTCACATAGACAAAGAAACAGATCAGGTGATTACCTTCTCAGTATTCCATTGTAATGCTGATAGAGAAGTTGAATATCAATACTTTTTTTTTTATTTTTCTAAATTTTAATATAAACTTTTTACCAAATGACTGTGACACTGATGCTCAAACAATGCAAATAGAGCTGAATGCCAGACATCTTTTCTGCATTACCCTTCCTCTACCCATTAAGTCCCATCTCCCACTGATCAGAACCAGAATCCAGTTTCTTAGACAGATGGCAGTTTGTGCTTTTGCTTACACTACTGCTGCCTTGCACATTTTGGGAGTTCTCCTCAGATGTTCTGTTGAGTGAAGGAATCAAGTCCTTGCAGCAAAGTACTCCTTTTGTGCTTACTATGTGCCATAAAACATCTCTAACTGCATCCCACCATTTTTCTGGGGAACAGACTGCATATCTCACACTGCATTTCAGACATAGACATATATATGACCTGTCCGAAAGAAGAAAGACTGTTTGTTAATCAGCAGCTAGTGTTTTTCGGATGTGCATTTGTGCTCTGCTCTAGGGAATTCTCTTCAGCAGTTTCTCAATATCAATGAAACGCCTGTAAACATTCTTTCTTCAAGATAGAACATACCAAGTAACAGGAGGGAGGCAAAGGCTAGAGCATAGCTGGTATAATTAGAGAAGAAGAGAATCTTAATGCCTGTAGGGAATCTTGAGTAGCTGTAGCATGGGTAGAGTACACCACAAAATGATGTTAAGGGACATATTGATTGTACATCAAGATTTGTAAGGGTTGCAGGACTATTGTGAGTGCTTCAGCAAATTGTTGCCAAAAATATGAGTTAGTGGGCAGGCAAGTTATAAATGGTATGTTTTGGGGTGTGAAAGGTATATTTGAGAGAGAACGAGTTTGTGATCCCCTCTGAGTGATCAAGAGCACCAGCAGAGAAGTAATCCTACTTACACCTCAGAACAGAACAATGTAATAGTAATTCAGGACAGAAGTGGCCACCTCCTTATAGAAATGATGACATATCACTGCTCATGGATCACAAGAACTTTGGTATCTAAATGATCCATTGTCCAATTTGCTGTAAAAGTGGAAATAATTCTGGAGAGAAGACTTTAAATAGATTAGTGAAATAAACTGAACCTGAAGTCTGGAACATGAGACTAACTCTAGCTGTATATTAATGCTGCACCTGTGTTTATTTTCCGACCTGTTTGCATGCCGCTACCATAATTTCTTAGCAGTATAACATTTTTCAGTCAGTCATGCTGACTCAACCAATCAGGCATTGCAGGCTGGAAAATCTTGTACCTGTCTCCTGTGAAAATATTCAGTGATAGATTGCTCTGTGGTGCTAAGAAAGGCTTTAAACCAATGAAGGTTTTGAAGTCTTGCAAATTCCTTCTCATGCTTTTTAACCTCATTTTTAGAGGTTGTTTCCAACATAGAACTGTTGATTTTGTAGCAAACCAAGTAATCTCAATCCGTGTCTCTATAATGGAATGATGAATCCTATTAGAATTGCCAGATTGATGATGAACTAATTTTCTTAAGTTCCTTCATATTCTTAGAAATCAGTGTATCGAAATGTATTAGTACTTTTAAAAATTGCTTCAGTCATATTCAATACTTCTTGAAAATGGTGAAGATTTAATTTTAAACTTAGTACTTTAGAATTAATTTGATTAAATGATTTTTTGAAATAACTTCTTGGTGACTGGGTGGAAGTAAAAAAATCAACAAGCTACTTAAATACTATTTAATAAATAAAATTAGACACAGACACATCCAGATATATAAATTATTTCTTTTGTAGGAAAAGTATCAGTCTAGTGAAATGCAAAGTGAAAAAAAATCAATGTGAGAAATCTGGAGTTAGAAAAATGGGTGTTATTGTCTGGACACAAAATATTCTTTAAAATTTTCATCACATTTTTTATCTTTTTAATGGGATTTATTTTGAAAGATATTGACTGGTAAAGAAAATTAATGTCAATTTTTTTTCTATTATGCTGTACCTCTTTTATTTCAGTGGCTCCTCTTCTATTTCTTCTGTGAATCATACTAAAACTTTCTGAAATGCTTTAAAACTATGGTTGAGGAAGCTTCATGTATTTGTTTTAAAAACATTTCCTGTTGAAAGTATATTTCCTGTTCTAGTGCCTAGGGTTGCCAAACTAATCTACTACACTGTTATAAAAAATAAAAGAAATTTGATGAATTAAAAATTATAACTAGCATAATAAAAATATACATGTTTTCAGTGAAAACTTGTTTCATGCACCAGAACACACTTTTCAACTCCTAATAGCCATTATTTTAATTTACAAGTCCTGTGTCACTGCAATTCAGTAGTATTTCCAGGAGAGTTCAAGGTGTTACATTACTGCAAAAAATGCAAGACATCCAAAGTCAAGCATTCAAAACACATCATATGGCAAAAAAATATATATTTAAAAAAAATAAGTTTTAGTGTTTAAAAATGTTTGAACCTTTAAGTAGTTATGCAGAATATCCTTATGTCCCATCACATACAGTGAAAATAATGTTCTGAAATCTCGTTAAAAATTGTTGCTTGTTTTTACCTGGATTTTTCATGGATATAAATTGTTCTAAATTTTACTTCTCAAGCTCCTGATATCTAAGCATTGCAGGAGAAAGGCCGGAAAGTTTCCTCTGCATATTTTTATTAATTATGTTCAGCAGTCTCTTTTACAAGTTTTTTCTCTTTTCACGAATAAAAAAAAGTTCTTCAGTGATATCAAATATTGCAGATTCAGCAAGCACAGCACAGACAAAAAGAAGAGATTTGCACACTTAGAAAAAGTTTTTTTGCTTTCTTTAATGGATGGTTCCAGAAAGCAACTCTAGACCAGTGAAATTTCAACTTGATACTTCAACATTACCTGTGTCTAGGTGAGTCAGAGCAGCTAATGCATGAGACAAACACTGAGGAGGAATCAGATTATACCTGTCTAGATCTTTCTGTGATATAGATAGCCATTTTCTAACACAATTTTTCATATTAGAAATTGAGCATTCTTTATTGCAGCACATTTTTCACTCTGGGGATTCTTCCTCTAATTGAATGCCCCAGAACTGAGTACCCATTTAGTCATCCCCTCTTACTTGATGTATATGCATTAATTTATTTTACATAGTTGCACCCTTTACTAGAAGTCCTTGTGTGGTGTTTTGGGATCTTCTTTGGTGATCTCCAGAGTCCAGTATCCTAATATTTGAGGTGGCCATTCATTGACCAGGTCTTGAGTAAGATCAGTACTGTTGTTTTGTATGACTCCTGCTTTGTCAGCCTTGAAGAGCTGAGCTGGTGTCCTGTTTGCTTAAGTTACATCCTTTATCTATTTTTCCAAGTCTGTGCTGTTCTGTTTTACTGTCCTTATCAACTGGAGCATTTTCAGTGCCAGTTCTAAGAAATGTCCAAAAAACAGCCTGTAGTTATTCTTGATTAATCAAGCACAATCTTCTTATAAAATAGACATTTCAGTCTTCATGATGGAGGAAGAAAAATACCTGGAAAAAATACAATGAATGAAATTTCATTATTTCTCCACATGGGGAAGAAGAGTTTGAAAAGGATTTGAGCCTGTAAAAGGTAAATATTAGCTGTGGGAGAATAATCCAGAGGGCAGAGTGCTTTGCTTGTGAGCCCAACCTTTCCTATGGAACATGTGGGTTATGTTTTATGGGTTTGGCCCACTAAATTATCTACTCCTTTGCACACATTTTTTATATAGTTTCAGCAGATAATGTGAGGGACACAATGATTGCTGAATATGCTGTAGTGAGAAGCAAGATACTTTACTTGCTGCAAACTTTGGAGTGCTTTAAAACCGGGCTCTTCAATTTTGTGTGCATGCTTCTACTGGTGAGCCATTGCATGGGAGAGAGGGGAGTTTCTTGTCAAGTTTAGTTTTTTCTTCTGTTTTGATTGATTTCTGCAAGTGACTTCTGCAGCCTGTGTGATAAACTAAGGCTGTGGTGAATAGGATTTCAACTGACGATTTAGAAAAGGGAGGATTTCCTCCTGCATTTCAGCAGAATGTAGATATGTTAGCATTGTCACTGGATTTCTACCTTACCTGAAAATTCTCCGTAGAAAAGTTACCCTGGTTAGTAAAGAAAGCCTATGAACAACTTCTCCTCTGAGAACCTGGAACAATCTTGAGAGGGAAAATACCCTCCAGAGCATGTTTTCAATTGTGTGTAAATGAAGCCATGTATGCTATGTTGGTGTCTAGGAGAAGTTTCATATTAGTTGATCTTCACTGCCCCTTTGGAGGCTGTGCTGGGTCTAGCTGGTATGGAGTTAGCTTTCCTCATAGCAACCCTTTTCACCTGTGAGCAAAGCAGCACTGATAAACACAAATCTTCTGGCTATTGTTGAGCAGCCAAGGTTTTACTTGACCCACTCTGCCACTCCAGTGAGGAGGCTGAGGATGCACAAGACTTTGGGAGGAGACACCGACAGACCACATTACCCCAGCTGGCCAAAGGGATATTACACACCATATGGTGTCATGCTCAGCAATAAAGCTAGAGGGGGACGTTTTTCTTGGAGGCAGGCTTTGTTTTTAGACTGGCTGAGCATTGGTCTCAATGTAGGAGGAGGAGCTGATTTCATTACTTGGCTTTGATATATGTTTTTTTCACACCTATTCTCTTTCCTCCACTTTTTAAACTGTGTTTAACTTGTTATCTGCCTTTCCTCTGCCTATTCTGTCCCTCAACCTATCGGGGTGGGGAGTGGTGAGTGCCTGTATGGTGCTTAGCTACTGGCTGGGACTAATCCTTCTCAGGGGCTCTGTCACAGGCAGAATAAAGGGCAGATTTCTGTATACAGAGAAAATAAGATGTATGATGGGGCCTGGCCAGCTCAGAGACTGTAAACCAAAGGGAGAGAGCAATTTTGGTTCGCAATAATTTTTCTGTTCCACGTTACGCTGTTTTATTTAATCCTTCAATGCCTTTTTGCAAAAGCATACATGATCTCTGAATTACAGAACAGCATTGGAGGCCATTTATATGGAAAATGTTTTGCCTTACAATCATTTGCAGATCATTTCAATGCGAAGAATGGTCCTGCTTAGATTTTCCCACATACTGAAGTTTCCTCTGCTGCTGAGTATTTGAAATGGGCATCTCACTTTGCTCATGGCAATGGTTTTCTAGAGCAGAAGAGTTGTCAAGTCAAGACACGGTTTCACTAAATTTGATTATTGGGAGAGTGTTCTCCTCTCCATAACCATCAAGAGAGAACTCAAGCACTGCTGTCAGCTTGGGTAAAAAAGCTCTGTCATCCAGATAGGCAGCAATTCAGATAGATCAGGATCTGTCTTTGAACATCTCTGGTCAGCAAATTGCTTCATTAAATCATTTTTCTGAAGTTACTTACCATGCTCTCTTGATTACATATGATATTAAGCATTTTCAATCATATCATTTGGATCAAGCACAAAAACTAATGTGTGTGATATAAAATTTTAATTTAAATAAACAGAATTGCAATAATAAAAATTAGTCCTAGAAAGAAAAATGCAGCACTTACCAATTGTGGGACAGCATTACTAGAAGCAATAATCATTCATTGGTGAGTTAAATTCATCAAACCTGAAAAAAGATAAACTGAATTTCTGTTCTCAAATTTCTCCTTTTATGATCTAAAGATTAGTATCTTGCTTTACTACATTTGAAACATTTGTATTTAATTTGTCACTGACAAATCCCTCCTTCATTTCATAGAATATATTTTTTTTAATTTAAGACTAAGAAACAAAATTGAGCTAAGAAATGTTAGCTTGCTATTTATATATAAAAAGGATGCTAAGTACAAATAGCCATAAAAAAAAGAGGCCATAATAACTCCAGAGTTCTTGATCTCCTACTGTTTGTATCTCCTTCCCTTCACAGAAAGGAGGTGTTTTATATACCGTAGTAGAACAGGAGAAAATACACTACAGGTTTTTATACTGCAGTTAGTTTTTTCTTTTTTACATTCATTGTCTGATTTTTGCCTATGTAAGTTGGCAGAACATTAAGCTGATGTTTGTTCATTCTGAAACATCTTATGCAAACCCAAATTCCAGTTCTGCACCTGTCCTCCTTGTCCTGTACTTTTTGGTCAGATGTTTCTAGTGTGAAACTTTAGCTGCAGTCATTTATGCAGCAAGACCCATAACTGGGAACATAATGAATACACAAAGGAATAAAGATCCAACTCCTAAGTAATCCAAACAACCTAAAGCAGCAGGGGCTGAAGGCAGGGGGACCATTTGAATAATATTAAATTTATCATCTGACTTAGTGCTCTAAGAAAATGAACTCCGAGGACAAAATTAAAAATATAAAATTAAAAATATAACTATTTACTGCAGTCGTGTGACCAAATAATATAAGACAAGCTTTTAAGGCATATTTATTTGTGATCCCTCTTAAAATGATTTCATTTCCTCACCATACACCATTTTGTGTATGCTTCTTGAATTGTCCTTTTTGACAGAGGCATACAGTAGAAAACATGCATTTGAGTATAAATGCAGAATGTTCAACATTTGAAAACAATAAATCACCTCTAACATTGCAACACATAGCAGGAGAGCAGTAGCCTGCATTCCAGAATAATGGACTAATATTGGCCCCTTTTCTAGTCAGTCTCTTCATTCTCCCCTCTGATTTTCAGGTGTTCTTGGAACACAGGGAAATAACCAAGACAGCTAACAAAGTGAAACACATGCAAAAGAGGACATGTGTTGTAGAGGTTATCTTCTTTATGCAGTAATGATTTTTTTTTCTTTTAATATACACTAAGCCAAACTGTGTCATCAGCCCTAGCAGCAATCTAATGTCCCTGTTAAAGACAGAAGAGTGTAAGGTCTATATAAGGTGTGCAGAATTGAAGGAAATACAGCAATTACAATGGTTAAAATCTGAGGGAAATTATAAAATATGCCTGCATATAAGCATGTGATATATAATAAAAGAAAAACTGGTTTTATCTGTGAAATCTGGAAAATTAGAACTGAGGGAATGTTGATATGAAGATCAAGAAAATTTAGTCAAACTTGAGAAGTGAACTTTTACTCAGCACTGGCAGAAGCTGAGATCCCAGCAAAGCACCAAGAAGTTTATGTGACTTTCAGATGCTAATCAAGCACTACTCAATCACATTCAGCCAGACGTGATTCCTATGTAGTAAGCAACCCACAAACTAGCAGGTTTTCAGGACTTTGTCCAGCCTCTTTTTCAGCCTGTGTAAACTCTGAGCCTCCATGACTCTCTCAGGTAGTCATCATGTGAAGAACCACATCCGGGTCTTTTTTAATTTCACCCTTACATCATGTGATGTCCATTACTTCTCGTACTGGAATAATTTATCCCTCTCTACCCTATACACATTGCTAGTAACTGTATAGGTGCTACTCTATTCCTTCACTTCTACCTCAGCTGTCTCACTGAAAAAAAGTCTTAGTTGCTATGGATGGATATTTGAGAAACCTGATTTAGTGGGAGGCACCCCTGCCCATGTCAGGGCAGGAACTAGGATTAGAACTAGGTGGTCTTTAAAGTCCCTTTCCAACACAAACCATTGTGTGATTCTATGATTCTACTCTGCTTATATAATTAGGTCCCTAGTGCTATTGAGCTTGCTAGAGCTGAGTCTGAGTATGATTTTCATCACAAGTCACAGAATGGATGAGGCTGGAAGATACCTCTGGAGATTACCTAATGCAGCCTCTCTGCTTCCAGCAGGGTCAATTACAGCAGGTTTCTCAGGAAAAGATCCAGTTGGGTTTTGAAGATCTCCAAGGTTGGATACATGAAAACTTTTCTGGGCAACATGATCAGCTGTTCAACAGCCTGACAGTAAAGTCCTTTTTTTCTTGCATTTTCATGGAATTTCACGCATTTCAATTTAAGTTCATTAGCCCATTAACTCATGTTCTGCCACTGGGCACCACTGAGAAACACCTTGTCCCACCCTGTTTACTTCTATCCATCAGGTATTTGTGCACATTGATAAGATTTCCCTGAGTTCTGGGAAGCAATTTGATTGGAAAAACAGGCTTGAAAGTAAGATTTAAAAAAAAAAAAATTACATGGGGATTTTAGTTGAAAATTAAGTTGAATAAAATAAGCCTATGACTTAAATAAATAGGTTAAAAAACACTTCAAAGGGCCATTAAAAACTCCAGGAACTTATCTTACTTTTGTTCAAAATAGCAATGGTTACTGGTATTCTGACAACTTATCTGATTCTTGATTTAAATAAGAACAGAAAAAGATTCAGGTTATTATAGATTTTCCATTACAAAAAGGTTGCAAATGAGTGTAATACAAAATTTGATTTTCATTCACACCTAAATGTCACTTCAGTAGAGTTATTATTGGGGTAATTTCATTATTTGCTTTCATGAAGTTTTTCAAAGCTCAAATATGTTTTTATACACACAGAATTTGAATGTCTACGCTAATAACAATCATAATAATAATAAAAGTAATAATACAAGTGCAAAAACAGTGCAACCTCAAATCTCAACAAGTAAAATGCAATCATTAATGTAACATTAAATGCCTTTAACCCAGTGAATTATTATCTTTTCTTCCTGTATTCATTCAATAGAGGTCTGTCATTTCATAGCAACACAGTCTTAATAACTCTCGTATCAATAATGGAGGCAAATCTAGTATGAATATAACATCTGCAAAACCAAATTTTTAGCTGTTTAAAGGATAACCTGTGTTTATGTGGATATGGAAATCTTATTGTTAAGGCAAGAATATTTTGAAGGTAATCTCTAGACCAATATCATTAGAGTCATTTATTGGTCTTCACTTCATAATGAACTCTGCTTCCCAAACCTAGAGTAAATTCTCAGTATCTGTGATTGTATTTTGAACAGTGAAATTTGCCCAATATATAGAATAAGTAAAACTCATGAAAGTATAAAATATTCAATTATATATTTGTGCAGGAGACATAATCTACTGTCATTGCTTTCCAAATCCTTGTTCTTTGACTCACTGTCATTTTTGCAGATCTGTGTTATGAGAATAGCAGTAATTTCAGATTTTTGTTGTAGAGGTCTTAAATCCAAATGTCAACAAACTTTTATATTATGACTCCACAGAGAAATTGTATGAACTTCCCTAAGTATTGACATTTTCAGTTTTCTTGAAAGGGCAGGTAAGATTTCTTCCTTCTTCCCTGAAATTTCTTTCAGATGTTCTGTTATACATTTGTCTTCAATTCTGTATGTCTATGACCTAAATTTAATAGCTGACTTTCCTTAGGTACTTCCACTCTTAGCTGACTGCATTACACTTATCTCTTTATTCCAGCACTAAAAGTGTGTCATAAATATTTAATTTAAAAAATGGAACTGTTTGTGCCAGTGAAGTATTTCAGTTAGTTCATATGCAGAAAGTGTTTTACAGAATGATATGATTTGTAGGGAGTGCAGTGTTGGGATATCTGAGATGATGTTAAATGTGTATGCACTAGTATCCTATTTTTGAAATTAAAACAAGAACATTCTCTCAATTCTGTGCCTTTTATACATTTCCTTAGCTTCTTGACACTAAGATAGCATTTGAGGTTTTTGCAGAAAGAGAGACATCGACTTTAACATCTTCACTGTGCAAGGGTTTGTAGAGATTTTTTAAAGATATAGTGCATAAAATCAGAAGTAATTAATTGACACAATTTACATGTGCACTGGGGCTCCCTAATCCTACTGACTTCATGTCATCTCAAATTCCTTGATGCTTTAATTCTTGTAAATTTCATATTTCCCAAATTATCTTTTAAAAAATAAGATATTAAAAACCTGACAAACATGTTCTAGAAAGGGACTGAAAGAATATGGAATTAAACATAAATGTTCTGAATCCCAGGTTGTGAATAAATGAAAAGCAATTCCTTTCCTCAATTCTACAGAACTGTTTACAAAAAAAAAAAAAAAAAAAAAAAAAAAAAAAAAAAAAAAAAAAAAAAAAAAAAAAACAAAAAACAAAAAACCTCAATTATGTTGTTAAAATTGTTTCATCACACTTCAAAACTGGTCTTAAAATATTTTAATTATATATTTTTTAGGAAAATTTTGTTAGTAATTACATATTATGGGGTTTTTTTCTAAAATTTTTGTGGATGTGTATTAATTATATGATAGCAACATCTCAGCTACAAATACTTTAAATGCAAAATATATACACTTGATAATCAATTTGATATTAATTTAACGTACAGCTGTACATACACTGTCACATACAGATTGTGTGTAGCAGCATGTTAAAGTCCACATTTTCTGACTACCCATTTTGGAAATCAGGCTCACATACAGCTTAGAACAAATGCCTACCTAATGTTCAGCCAGTATGTGCTACAAATACAGAGAATTTCCTGGGGAGAAAAGTCAAACACTGTCATGTTTTCCATGGTGTCAAAAAGTCAAAATCTGCCCTCATTTATGTTGATTTTACTAGTGAAAGGCATATAAAGGATTAACACAGTTGCTAAGGGCAGAGTTTGGCTATAGGACTGCACATCTGAGAATGAATAGTCAGATGTTTGTTTTAGTTGTGGCAACAGGGTAGGAAGCATTACCATGCACATGCTACATGAGGAAACTTTGCTAATTAGGTGTTATTCTTGTATGAATCAAGTCTCAGTTGTGACTAGTAGAAAATATAATTTATATTTTTTCCAGTGCTTTGTTTTAGGCCCACTGTGCAATATCAAGTTGCTTTTGATATATTGTCTAGATGTGTGCAAATTTAAAACATAATCTTCTACACAAAAATTTCTATGCTGTCAAATGTATTCCATCACTCCATGTGCTTCCCTGTCCTGTGAGGAGAGAGCTTTTATTGGTTTTGTCTATCTTTAGGGAATGTAGGATACCTTTCCTGAAAACAAAAAAACCCACAAAATTTCCATGTTGCCATATGCCATGTCTCTTCCTCAGCATGCTGCTGGTAGAAGCTACACCAATTGAGCTTTTGATGCAGCCCTGTCCAATTGTACCGAATGATTCCAAACTCATTTATAATATGAACCTTTCAAAGTCTCATTGAGAGACTAATTTATATAACACTGATAAATCTTTACATTTCCTACAGAGGGTAAAGGGAAAATTGTGCACATTACTATCAGACTTGTGAGTTATTAGTTCTTTAGCTATACAAAAGGTAAGCTATAGACCTGAGGTGAATAAAAGACTTCTGGTTCAAGAAGGACTCAGGCTGACCTTGGCAGTGCCATTAATCATGAGTAAAGCTCAAACAGATTGTATAGCTCTGCAGAGACTTTGGAAGGAGAATATAAGGATATATGCACTTTGGGGGCCATAAGCCATTGTCTTACAAAATGTCTATGCCTTAGATCATCAGAAAAAAGTCATATAAAATAGTTTTGCAAGACATCTTCCAAGACATAATGCCTTGTGCATATCTGAACTTCTGTCATCTGCACAGCTACATTTAGGCATAAGTATGTACATAGAGAGTGGAAAAAAATGCTGGTTTATATATTTATTCTGCTTCTGTTTAAATTTTGTCAAGAAGAAAATTAAGAAAGTGCCAACCTCAAAAGGTTTTCTAAAATGTTTCCTGTGGGTGTGGTAGTGAAATACAGTGATATTCTGAACTGCAACAGATGATCAATGGAAAAATAACGATATTTATAATATATATGCTTATGGTGCCTGCAGAATGGCAATTTAACTGCAAAGAAAAGTGGTGTGGAGTTCTTTACATGTACTTCTTTAGTGGTATTTATAATGGAAAAATTGTCTTGCTACTAAAGATACAATAATAGTCTTTAAAAACCCTCTCCATTATTATGTTCTCATAATAGTCTCATTTCAAAAGAAGAGGGAGAGACAAGGGAAATTTCCTTCACATCAAGAAATAGCTGCTTTCATATTTTTATTATTTTGGAAAAATGTAGTATTTGTATGAACATTTTAAATATTCATTGGTGTATGCTAAGATCTTTTCCTTTTTAATTTGGGCTTTACATCTTCAGAGTGAGCAATAGCATTTTAAATTTAAATTTTCAGTGAAACTTTGAAAGAGGAAATATGATGTCTCAACATACTGTTTTCTTTAAAAAAAGGACAACAAACATAACCCCCAAACACAATGTACACACCCCCCTCCTCCCCCACAGTTCTTGTCATTAGATACTCCAGGAAATGATCTCATTTTTTTTCTAAAAGAAGTCAGCATGTTGCTATTGCTTCTTGTCTTTAAGTTCGTATTTGATTTACCATTCAGTTTTGTAACACCATCACAGCAGACAGTTTACCACTTAAATGATAAAAGTTTCAATAGGCACTTTAGTGGAATTACGAAAAAGCTACCACTCTTCCACCATGATGCCAGAAAGCTACCTTCTTTCTAAATCAGGTCAGTAAACTGCACCTTGTAGGCCTGAGCTTGTCTCAGTGTAATTCCAGAGTAACAAAATAACAACAACAAAAACCTGTGTATGTTACAGGATTTATCATTCTTTCACAAATCAAACCAAAACTGATGGTATGATAAATGCAGTAACTTGCTGGAAACAATTGCTGTCTTTTATAATCAAAGTAATTGTGTCTTATATAAAGCTTAGGTTTATCTTTTAAATTTGTTGTCGGTTTGCTTTTCTTTCTGTTTCACTGTTGTAGTTGTACTTAAGTGACTTTGTCAGGGTTATAACTTTCTTCTCCAAACATATCTGCCAAGATCTTAAAGCGTGGTCCCCAGTCACTCAGATAGTCATAATCCTGATCTGCCTCTGTAGTGAGGGAGTCTATAGAGCTGAGAGACTCTGCAACAGATCCATTTCCCTCATAAGCATAGGTTGCCAAGGAGTCATAAGGGGGTGCAGATGGATCTACATCATTTTCCTTCAGCCTTTGATTAATGAAATCTCTTATGTCTGTGTTATCTTCCGCTGGTGGTCTGTGGCGCGTAAAACGCAAGGTGTCTGGTTTTATGTCCCTGCGGATTTTGTTATCTTCAATCACTTTGGGATTCCTCAGGGCTCCTATGTCAAAAGCCTGGGTGTCCTCTTCTCCACCTCCTTCATCATCATAATGGATAACATTATCTCTGATGTCTTCTTTAGAGGTCATCAGGGTGTCCTTCTTCTTTTGCCTCCGTAGTGCTACATACAGTACCACAATGACTGTAACGAGAGACAACTGAAGTAAAGACATGCACAGAAATAATTTGGTACTCTGATGACACATCATTATATCTTTCTTTGAAAGCCACAAGCAATCAAAGGGACTTTTGTCCTCAGAAAAGAGCAGTTCTTAGCAGTGCTCTAGCAATAAAAATTTATCTGCTCCTTGACATATGAGTCTAACTTTCCTAAGTGCTTGCTGTACTGCTGGAGAAAGTATAAAATAATTTTTCTGCTGGCCTGCTTTGCAAACAAATAGAATTGAACAGGAGTTCAGGTTTTTAGTTCAGAGAGACAGAGATGTGATTTTTAAAAAAATATTTTCCATAGAAAACTAGAGAAAAGAAGCCTAAATTTACACCTTGAGGACAAGAATAAAAACTAAACCAAAAACCCAACCCACAGAGCATTACAGAAAAAAAAATAGAATTTTGAATAATAAATATTTTCAAACTTGGAATTTATGAAATACAGAAAAAAATAATCATACTCTAGTTTTTTATACAGTACACTTTGACATCTTCAGGGATCTAATTCAAAAAATTACGTGTTACAAGGTTCTGGAGAGAGTGGGGTCCATGAGAGCTGGTTGATTTTCAAGTATCATGTCCTCCAAACTCAACAGTGGTCCAACCTGAGGAGCAGGAAATCAAGAGAAGGCAGCAGGAGGCATGCATTGATTAATAAGAAGCTCTTGACTAAACTCACTGACAGAAAAAGAGGCATCTAAGAGTTCTAAACAGTAACAGGTGAGCCAGGAGGAATAGACAGTGACAGTCTGAACACGCAGGAATGTGGCTAGGAAAGACAAAGCCCGCGTGGTGCTGTCTCAGGAGGGACACAAAGGGCAGCAAGAAGGGCTTGTACAAGTGAGACAGAAAAAAAAGGTAGAAAAGGTGGAGTAAAGGTGGTCCCACTTCTGAATGGGGCAGGAGAGCTGTTGCCAAATGACACAGAAAAGGCCAACCTAATTCAGCAGCTTCTTTGACTCTGCATTTTTTGTAAAGTTGTCCTTCAGTAATTCCATGTCTCTGAGACCAGAGGGAAAGTCTGGAATAAGAAAGACTTATCCTTGGTGGAAGAGGATTAGGTTAGGGAATACTTGAACAAACTGGACACACGATTACGTGTGATATGTTGAGATAGATACATGAATGATGAGGAAGATGGCTGCTATGAGGTGAGGTGAGGCTATTTGTGATAATTTTTGAAAGGTCATGATGACTGGGAGAGGTTTCTGAGAACCAGAGCAAGTGTAGCACCTGTCTTCAAGTAGAGAAGAAGAATGAGCTAGGGAGCTAGAAGCCAGTCAGTCTCACCTTGATTTTTTAGGAAAGTGATGGAGAAGATAATTCTTGAAACTAAGAAGGGACATAAGAGTAGCACGCATGCTACTGCTACACAAATATTGCTACACATTTATGAAGGTGAAATTGTGCTTAACTCACTTGATAGCCTTCTACAGTAAGGTGACTGGTTGATGGAGGAAAGTGTAATAATTTTAACCTAACTTTAGCAAAGCTTTTTATATTATCTTTCATAAGAATCTTCTCAGAAAACCTGAGAAAGAGTGAACTACACAAGCAGATGGTGAGCTGGATTGCAAAGCTGCCAAACTGCCATATTGTAAAGGTTGTGAGCAACATTTAAAAGACCAGATGGAGGCCAGTCACTAATAAAGTACCACAGAATTTGGTACTGGGTTGCTTTTGTTTAATATTTTCGTAAATAGCCCAGATGGTGGAATAGAGTGCATCTTTAGCAAGTTTTCAGGCAATAAAAAGGAGTGGTTGTGCCACTGTTCAAAGGGATCTCATCAGGCTGAGGGAGTGGGCCAAAAGGAACTTGATAATGTTCAACAAACAGAAATTCCAAGTCCTACACACAGAGAGGAGTAACTGCATACTGTAGATGCTGTTAGCCAGCTGACCAGAAAGCAGCTTGATAGATGAGACCTTGTGATCCTGGTGGACAAGAAGTTCACCATGAGCCATCAGTGTGCCCTTGTGTCAAAGAAGATCAACAGCATTTGGGACTGCATTAGGAGAAACATCTCACAGGTCTAGTGAGCAAGTATTGCTCAGCTCTGCTCAGCTCTGCTTATGCACACATGGAGTTCTGGGCCCAGTTCTGGGCTCCTCGTTACAAGACAGACATGAAGTGAGTCCAGTGCACAACCACAAAGATGATTAGGGGATGGGAACATCTGCCACACAAGGAGAGGCTGAGAGAGCCACGTCTGTTCATTCTGGAGAAGGTGCAGGGGGATCTTATTGATGTGAATAAGTACCTGAGGGATGGAAGTGAAGATATGTTGGGGGTTGAATATGTTTTTTTCTTTTCCTTTCTGTGGAATTTTTTCCCATTGCTTTACTAAGAACTTGTGGCTACAACTTAGTAACAGCTGTCCCTCGCAGGAGGGTGANAAAGAACTGTTATTCCTATCCCCATGTCTTCTGCCTGAAAGCGTCTGATTTCAAATTATAGTGATTGGAAAAGAGGGAGTTGCAGTCTCCATCTTGGGAAAAAGGGTTCTTGCCTTTCCTTAGCAAATACCTGTCTTTCAAACCAAGACAGATAGAGCCAGGCTTTTCTGAGGGGTGGCCTGTCACAGGACAAGAGACAATGGGCACAAACTGAAATGCAGAAAATTCCATTAAAATATAAGAAAAAAAAAGGTTCTTTATCACCAGGATGTCAAGCAGTGGAACATGTGGCACAGAGTTGTGAGGTATCCATCCTGCTCTAACTGGAATTGTGGCAAAGGAGAAAGAATTCTTCTTGATTCAAAAAAAAAACTGAAGTAAGTTATTTTGTTTAGTTGTTTTTTTTTGTTTTGTTTCAAATTCTTCAGAATGAGTCTTTATGAATTTAACTGCTACTCCATTGGAGGTGGGACCATTTGCCATTCTTGTTCTGATTTGAAAAATAATTTTTTCTCACAAAATAATTTTTTGACGCACAGCAGAAATCCTGACTTCTACCTACTCTTACTCAGAAGCTATTTATATAACCCTGAGTCTTTAGTAATTTATTTAAGTGGCACCCACATCAACCAAATGCAATGAGGTATCTACATGTATTCTGTGTCAGGAGCTATTTTTGCATATGCATTAGACTACCATGGGACCTTGGAAGCCACTAGTATCAAAATGAAGCATAAGCCAGAATCTTTAAGACTCAGTCTCATTTCTGAAGCCCACATTGTGCCTGTGTATGCTATAAAATTTGGTTTATATTACTTAAGGTTATATTACAAATAAGATACACTTTGGATATGCTGTATATAAGACAGTATATAAATATAAGGTAGAACAAAGAAAAATGACATTTTATAAAATCCATGCCTGCCTGAAATGAAAAAAAAAATCTTCCTGTGAAGTTTTATATGGATATGGCCAGCAACAGTCTATGTTACTGTTATTTTCTCATCCTCCGTTTCTTCAGTCACCTTTTGCTTAAGTAGGCATGAAGAATTAAATAAAGGCTCTTACTATGTCCTTACTGCTGTTACTGTCAGTAGGACTTGTCTACCTTAGTAATAATCTAAAAATTTATCATTCAAGAAATATATTTAAAATAATTTCACAGATAAAATTATGATTTGGGTTCCCCTGCAAACAGATTCTCTTAATGCAGTAAGAGGCATTGCATGGATTAGCAGATTCACGGTCATGATCAGTGCTTTGGGATATTCTTGTAGAAATAAACTGCCCCACATTTTCCATGACTTTTGTTAAAAACTAGGTGAAGCTAGTGAGTAATCACAGTAAAGCATTTTGCAGGTTTTCATGAGAACTAACCTAGAAGTATAACAATACACAACAAGATTGCAATCAGAGCTCCTGTGCTGAGGCCAACTGGTAAGAAGATTGCTTCCACATTGCAGGACTGGATGGTGCCATCAGAATCACATCTGCAAACACGGATAGTCAAAGTGTTTGTGCTGCTCTGGACAGGGTAACTGCTGTCTTCTATTACTACTGGAAGAAAGTACAGCTCTTGCTGCCTTCTGCTGTAGCCATTTCTCCTGGTTTCAATCCCAGCTGTGTTGTCTGTAAAACATGACAGTCATTAGCAGATTTTTAATGTGTACTTCATTGCATACTGTAGCT
This sequence comes from Toxostoma redivivum, assembly GCA_013397375.1. Taxonomy (NCBI): domain Eukaryota; kingdom Metazoa; phylum Chordata; class Aves; order Passeriformes; family Mimidae; genus Toxostoma; species Toxostoma redivivum. Next base: position 124,032 of record VXBI01007030.1, on the reverse strand, counting down.
TGTATCACCTTCAGTATTAGACTGGTATTTCAAATTTGAAACTCGGTGAATGACATGCACTATGTAATTGCCTTTCTTTGCTATTACAGACGGTATTGTATTCTGACTGGTACAACTTTTTCTTTTGCAGAGCCTTAAACAATATTCTTTTTCTTGTAAAGCTTTTAACAGCTGAAATTTCAAAGAAGATGAAAATAACTAAAAAAGCCTCAAAAAAACATTACAAGTATGATTCTGAAGACTTTCCAGTTTTTTTTTCTCCTGATCTCCTTACATTCCAAGCCTGTGATCCAAAGGATTTTGATTGCATTTGAATTTAGAATCACATCTCTTTCAATAAATTAATTTTGTTTCAAATACAAAGTAATATACCTGGACAGTATGCAATCATTTTAGCTTTCCTGCCCCATTAAAAATGACTAGAGAAATGAACTGAGTGCTTGAAAATTAGTATTAGTCAATACTGATTAGTCCATTTCAAGACTTTGTAATTTCTTCCCAGTTAGTTACTGATGATTTTCCTGAATCAAACAAAGTAGCAAGGAAATGATATAAACATTAAAAGAATTACATTAAAAGCAGAACCAAAATTAATTTGTCAGGGAAATAATGAGGTGACAGAACTAAATGAAAGCAACCTGCTGCAATTACAATTTTTCAATCTCACTCATATTCCTTTTTTTATTTTTTACGAGATGTCACATGATGATTTTCATGCCTTGGAGGTCTGTTGTGTGGTAGAAGGAATTTAACACTCAAATACTGGCATGGAGTTCTGATTAAGAACAATAAGAAGGAACCCTAAATATCCAAAATTAGATATGTTATGATTAGACACTATTGAGAAGGTGCATAGCTAAAAAAAAGTGCTTCAGACACCTCCTTTTTATCAAACTCAAACATGGACAGGTTAAGTTCAGTTACAGTTAGTCTTGAAAAGGAAAAAATGTTTTAGAATAGTTTGAATCAAACAAGTATCCATCTTCAGTTTTTTCTTTCTCTCTATGATTAATCACCTCCACTGTATAAAAAGTTTAGGAACTAATTTGAAGACATTCAGTTTAATCTTATTTCTATTATTTTTCATATTTCTATTATTAGAATTATTTATATGTTTTTCTTTCTTCTAATTGAAAACTGAAGATCACTTTAAAGCTTACAATGCAACTAAATGACTTCTCATCCTCCTTTGACTAGAATCAATCAGATCAACCTAACTCTTCTGATTTTGAACATTTTGTGTTGCTCTTTTATGACCCCTTTCAATTCTTCAGAGTTCTTTTGATAATACGAACACAGGCAGGTGTTTGAACTCTATACAGAAGAGCCTAGAGAAGCTGAGATAGCTTCTGGTTCTTCAGTCTCTTGGCAATAAATTAATCTATAGGATATGTGTGAGAAAAGGAAATCTGTCTCTTACACGAGGAATGGAGTGTCCTCCACATGGAGGCTGCTCTCTAGAGAGCAGAGTGAGGCTGGCAAAGCAGGAAGAGGGAGATCTGCAGTCCCTTTGGAAGCAGGACAGCTCTGCCAGGGTGTCACTTCTATTAATGTGGTGGATTGATCTCAGTTCCGTTGAAAGGCAACCTTGAGCTTCTGTCTCTCTCCAGTCCTTGTTAAGTTACATTCCTAAGTATGGGGCCTGGCTTCTCTTGGGTGCAGCACAAGAATGTTACACCTGCTGAAGTATCAGACTGCCCCTGATTTTCAGTTGCATAGAATAGCACGGGGATTAGGGCTTCTTGATTTATTTAATAATTTTAAATGCCACCTTTACTTGTAAAAACGTTAATTGTACCACAGTGAACAACACTGTGTCTTCAAAAAATTAAAAAAAAAAAATCCTTTCAGAAAGTACCTGCTTGTTACTAACATAATTTCTAACCTAAAAGAAAATGGTACTTGTTTTTAAAAGGTGTCTGTAGTGAAAATAAGGTTATTACCCTTCTAAATTGTGCGCAGAACACACCTTCTTCCGCCTTTTTGGCAAACAAAAAGCAGAAGATATTGCAAGACAGTGTTTTTGTTTGAATAGATTTTCTAATATCTCTGCAAACTGTTGATAATGAAAGAAGGTTTTTATGGGTTTTTTTTTGTTCCTTACATTGTAACAAATAGTATACTTATTTTTTTTTAAATTTTTATTATTTTTATTTTTTTTCTAATTACTTATAAATGCTTCCAAAAATTTATATATTGGAGGTTTCCACTTTTTATTGGAATATTGCACTTGTTTTTATACAGTAGTGAAGCTCCATTAAAAGATCACTGAGATCCAAACTCATCTCAGTGTCAACATTACTGGTTAAAACATGGAAATTTAATTATCTAATAATATTTGAACAATTTCCTCACCAAACTCGTATGCGAAGCACATATTACAAGAGCTGTGATTACTGTATAGACTTAATAAGTTTGAAGATTCTTTTGATTAACTGAATCTATTAAAATTACCTGAGAAGACTTCTATTTAAAGCAGAAGTTTGTAATTATTAAAAAAAAAAAAAAACAACCAACCACCACCAACAACAGCAACAATAAAAACCCCAACCTTGGTGAAGTTGAAGGATCTTTTAGGAAACAGACAAATAAAAAAAAAGAAAATAAATTGAAGCTCTTACTTTAAAGAAATCTAAAAAAACAAAAAACAAAACAAAGAACAAAACAAAACAAAAAAATAAGTATTTAGAAATACATAGTATTTATGTTCTAAAACTATATAATTGTGAAGATTCTACCTATATGGGCTTTGAAATATGTTCCAGAGCAGAGTAATGCCCTAATCTTCCAAGAACAGAAGTAAGGGAACTTGGATCTGTTGTAAAGTCATCCTTCATATTCATTGAGCTGCCTGTCTCAAGAAAACTGTTTGAATGCCCTTTGATAAAATGATTTCTATCTACACAGTTTTAGTTTTATGAGATACTGTAATTCATGTCTACAATATGATGAATAGTCTCACTATATTCTCTATTTACAAATCCTTAAGTGAAGTTTCTTGCTCATCTGTTCAATCTCTTCATCTATGACATACAAAGATAAAAGTCACTATTAAGTTTGGGAATAAACCATTTTCATTGTATTAGCTTAAAAGGAGAGCTATACATAAAGAGAAAAGAAGCACAGTTTGTTTTTTGCTAATTTATTTCTTCCTGAAGTTTCTTCAGGATTAATAGTTGTTAGCTCATGTTGTTGGTTTAGTTTCCTATTACATAACAATGTCAGTAGTATACAGCTTCAAAAATTATCTGGGCCATATGCATAATTTAAATATCTTTTTTAAAGCTAAAAAAAAAAAACAAACCAAAAGAACTTTTGCAATTTAATTTCATGTGGTGTATTATTAATTTCTAGTACTTTTCAGGGCTTGGGTCACTTAATTTGCAAGAAAGAAACCTTTACCTTATAATAGATGTAACTCAAATTTAAATTGAAAACAGCAATTAAAAAAATTAAGAATTATATACTTCTTTAGCTAGTGATACCTATGATCTGCACAGATGAATGTTTTTGACTTTATTAGATGGCTTAAGGTATTCTTTCTTTGAAGTGTAATGTAAGTCCCTTTATATTAAAAGCTTATCACAGTAATTTAACTATCATCTAATAGTTCAAATACTTTTTCTCTTATTTGATTAAAGTAGTTAGTGGTGAAAATTTACTACAGTTTATTTTGTTTTAGCTGTGTCTGTTCACAAGACTACATCCTTGAAGATGCTTACAGCAGAAAACAAGATCGATTTTTTTGTTTTGGTTTTTTCCTTGCCATCTAACAAAAGAGTTAATGTTAATAAGGAAAACAAAAAGATTTTCAGTTATGACAAAAATTGGAAGAAAAAATCAGGGATGTCAGTTGTATAAATCTCCAAGTTATTAAAGGTGTTGTAGTTCAGCAGCACTGTCCATATTTAGAACTCACTCTTCTGCAGGACTGTATATCCTCAAGAAAGCACAACATCTGGGTACTTTGAAAATGGTTAGCAAAGTCATAGTATTTAAACAAGACAGTAATAGTGCCTTGTTTAAAGGTATACCTGCATTGGCATATGGATTCTTCCTGAGATACTGAATGATAAAAGGAAGAAAATAAAACAGGTAGCAGTGTTTTTGAAGGCCTGTAGGGAAATCTCAGCCTTTGGTGTTCTGACAATTCCTGCCCCTAAAAATAAGAAAAGGTGCAAGACCTGAATTTATATTAATATAAATCCCAGAGAGTTTAGCAATTAGAAATGTCAAAGAAAAATGTTAGCTCTGTTGACACAACTGTAATTGAAAGTAAACATTTTTGTCATTGTAACTACAGTCTGCTGCTCTGAAAGAGAGATATGTGTAACCAACTTACTTCTGTAGTCATGGACTGTGAAGTTTGGTTTGTTGGAAGCCTCAGATGACAGTTTGAAGGAAAACCTTTGCCCAGCTGGTGACAAATCTTTATCTGCTGCAGTAATGATCTGTATCACCTGAAACCAGATTAATTTTGAAGTCAGTTCGCTCTTCTAAAAGAAGCAGGTTTGTAGAAGTGCAAAGTGAACATCAAACAAAACTGTTGAAAGTGAATTTTTGCTGGATTACTGTCATACCCTCAATACACTGGACATTGGAGGCAAGTCTGAATTCTATGACAACCAGAGAACTCAGAGAAGGTCTTGCTTTGACGTATCTGATGAAAATCAGAAAGATTTACCATATATTCATGGTATTTAATATCTATTGCTTATATTAAAATGCTAGTGGTGGCTTTTGGTTGAATGGTTGTGCTTCACTTCATCTGCTACTACTTCTGTCACAGTTACAACCCTTTAAGAAAAGATTCTTTCTCCTCTCATAGCTCTAAAATGCACAGTAAAGGGTGGCTCAAGCTCATATAATTGGAGAAAATAGAAAAATAGACTGTAAATAGACCATAAAAGTCAACAGACATAATTTCAATATGTATTTCCAGCACAGACATTTTGTTTGTAGAAGAATTCTGACCATGATGTAATTTTTAAACCCAGAAATTTCTACTGCCATAAATAATAAGAAAAAGAAAAGTGCAAGTATTACAAATTTGAAATACCTGTCCTGGCTTGGCATTTTCACATACAGATGTCTCATATGGAACTGAAATTTCAGGAGGAAACTCGTTGACATCCAAAACATTTATTATAACATTGACTTTGCTGGTTAATAGTGGATTACCTATAAATAATTTTAGAAGAAAAGTGTTATGTTTGTTGTCATAATCAGTCTCATAAGCTGTCATAAAACTGTGATCTCAGTACTGTGACTTGCAAAAGCCTTTGACTTCCATTTATTTCTGATTTGAACTAAGAAGCAAACAGAACCAGCTTCTTATAAATTTGTACCAGACTTTGATCCATTACTCTTCATGGGTTAAGGAATCAATCAGTGTGATTATGTTTATCAGAGCATAAATGGAAAAAAAAGCGAAGTTGTACCTGTTGTTAAAGATGAAAACTTTTCTGAGATCACTTTTCATTAAGCCTGTGGAAAACACTTCCAATGATTAAAACTGAATTCTGTTTTCCACTACTAAATGCAGAAAATCAGTTTTTATTGCCTAGCCATTGTTTACATCTTCAAGATATTAAAGAGGCAAGCATAACATACCAATTTAGAGGATGGAGAAAGAGAGAAAGATATGAAAAAACAAAAATCTTCCTGAAAGCCATACAGAGTCAGTGTTAACTTTAGCAGTGGAACATGCACAGCTAGCATTCAACTATTTGGTCATGCTGTGGAAGGTATTTCTTTAACTGCAAAAGTGTCTGCAGGCAGCAAATACTTTTGTGAAAAAGAAATGTTAAACAACAGTATACACCATGGTTTTTTGCCACTGTCCTTTCTCTACAGATAATCTTCATCAGTCAGATAATCTTCATCAAGTTTACTTGTTTATAGATTTACAAATGCAATGTCCAAACAATGACAAAAACAAAATAATGACAAAACAGAGACACTAGTTCAATACAAAGCATGTAATGTTCTCTTTTACTTTATGCTGAGACCTTCTGCAAAATAGCAAATACATGAAAAATAGTATAGCTGGTGAGTCAAAAGTATAATTATTTTATCCTTTATCACTTAGGATGAGTGGCAGAAACAGTTAACTACTGAAAAAATCTATGTTACAAATCAGGGTGATGGAGAATGACAACATGGGATCATGTTTAAGTACAAGAGGAGTTGTCTTGAATCTTTTGAATCTTCAGGAATAAATCATAGAATCATAGAATGGCTTGGGTGGGAAGGAACTTTAAAGATCATCTAGTTCCAAGCCCCCTGACACATGCAGAGACACCTGCCACTAGACCAGATTGCTCAAAGTCCCTTCCAACTTTGTCTTGAACACTTCCAGGGATGGGGCACCCACAACTGCTCTAGGCAACCAGTGCCAGTGCCTCAGAACCCTCACTGTAAAGAATTTCTACCTCATATCCAATCCAAATCTACTCTCAGTTTGAAGCCATTTCCCCTCATTTCCCCTTGTCCTGTCACTGCATGCTGCTGTCAAAAGTCCAGTTTTCTTGTAAGCTCCCTTCAGGTACTGGAAGGCCACAATTAGATCATTCCAGAGCATTCTCTTCACCAGGCTTTAAAAGCTCAATTGTCTCAGCCTGTCTTCATAGGAGACATGCTCCAACCCTCTGATCATCTTCATGGCCCTCAATGGACCCTTCAAATTTTTTGTATTGGGCACTTGCTTTGCATTTTGTATAATCCTTGGCATTTCTTTTGTTTATAACTAACACAGCAAGGGGAAAAGTCTCTTTGCATTGTCAATGTAAAAATTTTGCATGATTTCTTCCTTATTCTTAGGAACTACTAAATGCAGTAGTACTTTCAGGAGACCTCTGTCAAAACCAAAGGTATTCCCCCAATGATTTCTTAGTTAGATAGGAGTAGCTGCAAGATTAACTTTGTTTGACCTATTTACAAGTAGTATATAAACTGGCCATCTATAAACACAGTTTGGAACTTAGAAGGCAACAAAAATGCACTACCCAGATCACACATTTGTAGTCCCTACCTATGAATTTAATCGAGAAATACTTAATATTTAATAGAGAAAATATATAACGACATCTATTTGAATTCTCATTCATTTCCAATTCAACATCATCCCTACTTGCAGAATGCCTCTGTGGAGAAAGGCATTGTGCAGTACAGATGATACAGTTTGGTCCAGCAGCTAGGAATTAGACACACATTCTTTAGGTGCCTGAAGAGCTGGAAGGAATCTAGATCACTTGTTCACAATTGAATAGGTTCCTTTGTAGAATAGGAAATAATAATAATAATAAAAAAAAATACTAAGAAGTTATTTTATTCAGTAGAGGGCAAGACCTCTATAAAGAGATCAGAAAACCCCTGAACAGGTCAAATTCACACAGTGACTGGGAGAAACAATCTGACCTAAAACTCCCCTCCTAGAAATACTTATTGGAAAGGACACATCAACTCACATGGAGTAACTCAGGTTTTGCTTTAGATATTTTTGTGTGTGTATGTTCATTTTAAGGTACAACACTGAGAAACAGGGGTTCAGGAGGCATTCTTCAAACAGATTAGAGATTAATGAATCACCACAAAAATACAGTCATAGATATTAATTTCCTTTTAGGAATATGTTCACAATGCCTTTCCAGTAAAACAGTGAATGTTTTCAAAATTTATGCATCATGGAACTATCAGATGATTTTGATAATTTCTGTTAGACATGTCAGTTTCTTTAAAAAGTCTTTTAGGTCATATTTTTGTGAAGTTGCTTGCCTAAATGACTTTTTTCTGATTTTTTTGCAACAGTTCAGGTTGTATATGACCTATATTTTTAAAATTACCTAAAGGATTTCACATTTTTTCTCCTTCTAAATCACAACAGGAGACCATGCTCTGGAAATATACATGAATATGAGTATACTTCTTGCATTTATTTCTTAATGATGTATCTGATTTATTCTCTGTGTTCTTTGAAAGATATATTAGAGGCCAAAAATCTTTTCTTCCTAAGTATTTCAGCAAACTAGAATTTTACCTTGCATAAATTGTCTGGAAAAGTCAGATATGAAAGGAAACAGAATTACCAGAGCCTAAGATGAACCTCTTTCAGGTTTTCATTTTGTTTATATGATTTTCTCTCTGATTTGCACTGACATCACTTTAACTACTTGTGTATATAAATGATGACTGCAAGAAGATTATGTACAGCTTTGAATTTATATATAATACCAAAGACCTGTAATACTTGATGTGAACAAGCATGAAGAATCACACTTAAAATACTAGTTTGCAGATTTGACCTCAATTTTCTCTCGTTTTTGGTTGTTGTTTCTCTCAAAATCAAGTCTTTATGAACCCTGTCAACACAATAGTTACGTACATGCTGGTATTAGTGAGTGAGTCATTAAAATCTTCTGCTTATGCTTTTTAAACCAAGATTACACAGATGAGAAGACAAACTAGTTAAATCATGAGCCTAGAAATTAAGGAACTGATTTAATGTTTCAATTCTACCTGGAAAAAACATAGGAAAACATAGGAAAATTGATTAGCTTTATTAATTTATTTCATCAACTTAATTAAATGGTTGACTTCATCTTCTCTTGTTTTTTTTTCTGTCTGTAAGACAGTGACAATCCTGCTTCTTTATTTTGCTTGATTGCCATCATTTGTCAACATCTTAAGGGTTCAAAGCTATTAAAGCAATAGAAAGCATGCAACATTCTTTGAACAATGGACTTGTGAAAATCCAAGGTATCTGAGAAAATAGATACTGGTTATTGAGGAGAACTGCTAATTCCTTAATTCCAGTTATGGTATGCAGGAGAAGATCAACTCTGTCTTGAGGTTTAACGTGAGTTTCTTTAATATTCTCAAAATTTGGGCCTAGGCATAAGTGAGTTGGAAAGATGGTTTGGACAGGAAGGATTTATTACTTTATTTTTACTCTTAAATTATGCCTTCAGGACAGGAAAGCAGAAGTAAGCTCTTATGCATTTTTTCTATCTCCTCTTTTGTAAAGTGGAGAAAACAACTTCCATACTAGGTAATTAGGCAGCATATGGAGGAATTTTGAACAATGGACTGTGATTCTTTTATGCCACTATGCTCTTATGGCAGCTCTTGGTACAGTTTTGACCTGGGGCAACCAGTGGTCTTGTGGACAATTCACATTCATGTGCTGGGAATTAGTAAGGGCAGAAACTACTCTTAAAAGATTGATTTACATGTGGTGACTCTGGAAGATAAGAAGGCACAGAAATAAGCTACTTCATGCCAGATGGCCTTTGTGCTTGAAATGAATGAGGGCCATGTTTAATTTATTAGTTTGGATAGGCTCTGTGGCATCAAAAATGTTCAGGAACAGCAACCTAGCAGGCAGCAGGATATTAGGTTGTTGATGTAACATAAGAATTAAAAAAAACAATGCAACAAGCTACAATGAAATGTAGTCGGGTAATGAAAAGAAGTACAGAGGAATTGAGAAGTGAAATGAGGGAAAACAATGTGAGTCTGAAATATCCTCCACCTGCCCATGCACTTTGTTCTATATAAAACCTGAACTTTATTTCTATGAATGGGTTAGGCATGTTCTGCATTCAGCTGCCTTCATATCTGTCTCATCATCAGCATGTCTGCAGAACAATCATCCATCTTCTGCTTAAAAACATCTCAATTCAGGGACAATTCAAGAAAAGATTGTTTACAGAGTGATCATTAGGATGTGCCTAGAAAATGTGGGAGGTATTGTTGTTGCTATTCTCTCACAATAAGAAAACAAAATTTTAGCAATAAAGTTTTTTAATAACATAATCTGATTGCTACTAGCTATAAGTCTACTTATTTATTCTTATTTTATAAGGAGATTATATATATATATGTCCTTATAGAGAGATAAGGTCATGAGGAAATGAAAATACTTCAATAACAATACTGTCTGTTCTTTTCTGAAGAAAGTTTATGCAGCTAATTTCAATACTGGGCCACCTTTTTACACAGTCATGCACATATCAAAGCACTTCTCTGTTTTTTCTGTGATAAGGGCTGACAGTTTCAGTTTCTATGTCAGCACTGGAGAGCAATTTTTTCTATCAATACTTCTTCAAATATAGCAATTTCCCCTCAATCTTTTTCAGTTTTGTTTTTCTCTCTAACCATTATTTTTTGCTTTTGTGCAGTGTGTCATCTCTCAATCCTCCACCTTTATTTCTACACTTTTAGTCAGACAGTTGCACATAATATTTTGACAGTTACTATACCTCAAATCCTCCTAAATATTGCCAGTTACTAGTATAGTAGAGATATAGCAGTTGTTATTACCTTTATAGATAATGGTCAATGCATAAATATTTTGGGATATGCTGCAATGAAGCATAGATATGCTTTAGGTGCACATTCTTAACACAGCAATTGATAAAATTGGGGATTTCAAAAGATATCCTATTTGCTACAGCTCTGTTTAAATGTCATACTGTTATCTATATGTCCATGGACAAAATTTCAGGGTTTTAGACATCTTTAATTACTCTTGGGAAAATAAACAGATTTAAATCAATTATTCTGAAACTGTTTCTTTACTGAAGGAAAAAAAAAATTACAAATCTCAAATATCCTTTGCCCACTACCAAGTCTAAATAGTTAAGCTTTACTGAAACATAGACCATGATGAGACCTTTTTTCTGCATCTTCCTGCCTTTCAGTTTCTCTGGAAACAAATTAAAGTTCTGCTGGATTTTCTGTGAATATACACTGCACTTGTATCTCCATGGACTCAACCAATTCTGACAGTTTAGGCTTCTCTGTTAGTTCATGTCTTTTTCAATCTATGGATAAAATTCAAGTATTCATTTGACTAGTGTTCTCTTTATATTTTCAGGCTCCCAGGAGTGAGCCCATGGTTCTTTTTGAAATAACTACAACTGAGTATTTGATTTTTTTATCTGAAATAATATATACCATCTCTGCTTCCCAAATCTCCCTCTTCCTGTTAGTGGGATGTATTAACTTTCAAAGACTCAGCCAAGAAATACATTGAGGAAAACATGTTCTTTGCTACAGAAACTTGTCTTTTCTGGCACATAAACAACATATAATGAATAAGAAATACAGCAGGACCCTCTTCTACAGCCTGTTGATGTTAACAAAAAGAATTCTGTGCCCTTTGCACAACTGCTAAGTGACCAAAAGACTTGTATTCAAAATGAGAGATGCACCTATGAGAGTTACAGTTTGACAAGACCACAAATGAAAAATGCCACGCACATGGATGGCAATGAAAAATGTTGAAGGTGCATGATATATGGGGAAGGGACTTCTAATATGCAGAAGACGCAAAGACAAGAAATGAAATTATCCCACCACAAATCACATAAGAGGGATTAGGCATAAAATTTTGGGCAGCGAAAAGAGACAAGACCAGAGATGCAGCACACAGATTAGTTCATTTAGGGCATCAGATCTTAACTTAATTTTAGTGTACTTTTTGTCTAAGTATCAAATGACCCTTTAAATTTTTCTGCCTTCTAAAATCACATTGACAGATCTGTTATTTGACTAACCTAATTTCATATGAAGTGACTTACAAAATCAGAAATCAGAACTGGAAATCACCCATACACATCCTCATGCTCTACATGCTGACAAAATATTTTTCAGCTTCTAAGGGGACTGTGGTTACATCAGGTCTGCCAGCAAAAACTTACAAACATCACAATTGTCCTCACGAGTCTGGGAAAATGATATTCATTGAACCTTCCTAAATAAACTCTTGGCAATTCAAGCACTCTTCACATTATATTTATACCTGAGCATTACATTCTGAGAAAAAACACCATATTAGCATATTAATTCAGTTTGTGTCATACTTACTAACTTTACTTGCAATTATAGAGAAATTGTATTGTGCTGTGCTTTCTCTGTCCAGTAATTCATTAGTAGCAATGGTTCCTTCAGTAGTGTCTATTGTAAAGTAGCTGTCCACATCATTCTTCCAATCCATGAAGTATCTGTATGTGAAAAATATTAAAGAAAGTAGATGCAAATGTGCAAAGATTACTCATTTATCATAGCAGCAGTACAGCTGCCTCAAGTTTTATTTTTCTCTTTGCAGCTATTACCATCCTTGCAGGAAGAAGACAATAAAGGATGATTTGTTTATTTCTTTTTTTGCCGAGTTGGAATGCTCAAGGGGAAATGGGATATAATAAAAGGTTTAGTCCTCCTCGTGTTCAGATTATTTGAAAACCTTGAAGTGCCAAGAAGTTGATGCACATGTTCTGTGACCCTGATGACTTATATCAGCCACTTTGGAAGCACTATACAGGCTTAGAGGGAAAAAGAGAAAAGGTATGTGAAATAAGGCTTGAGGTATGGATGGTGATGAAGAGTGTGCCAGATCTGGTCTCTTTACATCCATTTGTAGCTGCAGTGGGCTGCACTTCACAAAGAGGTGTCTGAAAGGATTTTGGCAAGATAACAGAAGGGGAGATGGAGAAGAGTATGCTTATTGCCACACATTTATAGGATCAATAAACAGAACTTTTGCCTTTGTGAGGCATAGGTACCTTTAACTGGATCTGTGAGAAACAGAGAAATACCATTGTTTTATGTTGTTTTGTTTTGTTTTGATTTCCTGAGCCTTTAGATATCAAGAAGTAGGAACACAGAACAGTTTTAAAACTAGAAATGTCTATTTATTTCTTATTTTTCTCTAGCGAGGAATAGAAAGCAGAGATGTACCTGTAAACAGAGCTGCTTAAAAGCAATGTGATAACTATCCAAACCCATTTCCCTTAAATGCTAATTAATTTGAAAGTCTATTTTCACATTTGATGCTACTGTTTGTAGTCATAACAGATTAATATTTTTTTCTGATGCAATTGCTGCCAGCTACTAATTTCCTTTTCATTGTTAGTCTCTTCATACCTTGATAGTGTTTCTCAAAAACTAGGTGGGATGAAATTGAGAAATCCATTTGTGAGCAGTAGGCAATAAGAACAAAATACCACTCAACAGCAAGTACATTCAGGAGATTATAAAGCCTAGAGAACCACTCCTATGACACCTCGTTTCATTCAAACCAATGAGAATAAGAATAAAACTTGCTTTTTCGATCTCTAATTAGAGTTATTTATGTATTTAATTTAGAGGAAATGGAATGATAAGCACTGTGTTTGTCTACTTCTGTAGAAGGAAGCAATGGTAGAAAGGAGTATGTGTCATATTCACAAATAAGATATTTCTACTTGGTACTAAGAATGCCAATAGCTCTGGAAGACCTGAAGAGTAAAAAAGGCCCAAATAAGGTGATGCGCTCATTTGGGGACATTTTGTTCAATCAAAAGCCCCCCAAAAAATCCTATCTGTAGATGAAATAGGTTATTCCATCAATTGACAGGCATCATTACCAGTTTACAGCTTTAATTGAAAAGTCTCATAAATGATTTGCTAAAGGCAGCATGTATCCTTTTACATAGTTGAGCAGGCACATTTTCTTGAATACGATATTATTATCTAGCCATATTTGTAATTTCAATCTCTTTGTTCAAAATTTGCTTGACATTAAAATTATGAAAAATACATAAACCATTTATTAGAAATATCATTACCCTAAGATACTCTCTCAGGAGCAACATAATTACTCTGAAAGGCTTTGCATGTTTAATAAATTATAATTTTTTCCAAAATTAAATACACAGCAACACACAAATAAATGAGTTCAAAGCATGAGAAAGTAACTTGGCTTTTATTTCCCCTTAGGAAGATTAACTTTGTCTGAGTACCCTGCACATCACAGTATAAGCCAGGGAAAAAAGTACAGGCCTTAATTCAAAGCACTGTATAGAGGATGGCCTCTGTCATCAGGATGCTCTGAAAGTACAGAAAACATATTAAATATGAAGACTGTTGTGTTTGAAGTTCAAGCATGAATATTTGTAGGATGAGAATCTGATAGTCTGTCTGGAAACATTTGCACAGGTGATTAACTTCATGCACAGGCCCAGTATGCCTAATCCTAAACATAAGCATCAACAGGATTCAAGTCCACAGTAAACACTGCAAGACCAGCACTACTCCTGCTGGTACTAATGGCAGAATTCCACATGGCTTCCATGAAAATGGGAATTGAACAAATTGATAAAAGCAGGACTGTAGCAGTTCTTCCAAATTCATTGTGTTCACCTTCATTGTGTTAACAGTGTGAAAACTATTATGTCATCACCATTAGCACTGTTAGTATTTTTATTAATTTAATTTTACTTATTTTAATCTTTAGACATCCCTTTCTTCTCTCTCCATGTGCTGCACATAAGCTTAAATTAGGTGTGTTTTTTCAGTTCCTCTCATTTTAAGAATCTACATATTCAATTAGAGTACAGAAGCGAGACGTATAGGCAGAATTATTGGAGATGTATTGTCTAAAGCAGATCAATTTACAAGAAAAGCTGCAAACAAACATCCATTCTTCCTGCTTTCATTGGCTCTCCATGTATAGTAGCTAAGAAAACATACATAGTAGAAAATCCTCTTACAGACAGATCTTCTGGACACAGAGCTGCTCCCAGGTACGTCAGTATGTCTATAAAGCTTAAGAAGATAGTAAATGGGACCCCATCTATCTGTCTTGAAATGGAAATTTTTTGGCACTCCCCAAGGGAAGGTCACTTTTGGCAAAGGCCCTAAGAAAATATTGTTTCCTTTTATAGGCAGAAATCACTCTTTCACACACCGATGCTCAGTGTGCAATTTTTTATAAGTAGGACAGCAGCAGCTAATCTCTTTCTAAGGCCAACTGCATTGTCTGAGCTCTGTCCTTAACATGGAAGAAATTATTTGAAAAAAAGAAGAAATGGGAAAAATGTCTCCAACCAGAAAAAAATCAGTAAATTTCCCAAGACAAACCCAAATATCTGGGACATAAAGCCTGACATTTCTTGTGAGATTGGGATACATAGAAGAACACTCTTGAAATACTGGTATTAGGACAGCTGTCTAGATCTTCCAGTCATGGTCTAGCAGTTTGAAGCAACTGAGGTTGGTTTATTTGACTGCTCAGAGTGCCGGAAAGACAGACCATGGATAAGTGCACTAATCCTAGGAGGCATTTCCTTCCTTGAAAAGTTAGGGAGAACTTACTTGTTGATATAGGACAAAGCAGAATTATTTTTCAGAAGCTCCTGAACAGGCCTGCCTGGCAGCTCTCAGTACCAGACATTGATATCGTTCATATTCACTGTCAGGGAATACATTTTGACTTATATATCTCCCTGAATATTCTTTCCAGCAGAGAAATGTATTCCAGGTTATATTGTTGAAGGCAGAAAGTGTGTGGAAGGATATATCTTTGCTAACACTGTCTGAGTTTTCTCAAGAATAGTTGCATTTGGATATAATGTAGGATATAAGAGACAGAATGGAAATATTCAGTTTATAAAATTATAAGATTCAAGTTTGTAAGACTCATCTATAGTCCACACTGACTTCTTAGGAGCTCAAAGGACTATGGACACTCACTCTGGTTGGACAGTGAGGCTGTGTGTCCCACAGGAGCTCTCACAGAGCACTCCCATGGAAGAGGGCTCATCTCCTTTCAAAGAGAGAAGGACAGCAGCAGAGCCTGAGCTGGCTCTTGCTGCAGCACAGAAGATGGCAGTGCTGGATGGAGTGCTACTGAACACCTGAGTGACAGCAGGTCGTCCTTGTCAGGATAACAGGAACTGAGCCAAAGAGCAGACAACTGCAGTTGCTTCAGACTGTTATGCCATGAATAAAAGAGTTGGACAGCTGTCCTGTGCTGCTGGAGAAACCCCTGTGACAATGCGCTCTGAAGGGACGGGAAGTGGCAGGGTGCTAAGGAGGCTGTGAAACTTAGGACTCGGGATGTAAGTTTTGGTCTTAAAAATGTGGAGGGGAATATTTCTTTTGTGTATCATGGGAAATGCTTGATCTTGATGTTATGATCATGCAATTTAAGCCAGGAAATGAGCAAGGTAAGACATTTAAAAGTGTGTATGTTATAGAGGAAGAGAAGACTGCTTTAAAGCTACATAGAAGAATTAAGGCTAAATATACCAAAGAAGTAAAACTCAAGGATTAACTTTAAAGAGTGCTAAAACACAGACAATTGATAAGGTGCAAGATAAAACAGGCAATGACAATATAAGATCAGCACAACCAAAATTAGGCATTTGAGGTTGAATGGTTTCTGATCATTGTGCCTTTGTGCTCAATAAACATTTCCTAAAAAAATCCTTTTTTTTTTAGTTTGAGAGGAAAAAATAACCAGGTGATAGAGGAGCTTTATAAAAATACTTTTATTTGTCTCAACTCACACTTTGCTGATGTAAAGCATATTGCTCACTCTAGTACCTAGTGACTTAGAACAGCGGCTTTTTTTGCAGAAAAAATATTGCAAAGAAAGGGAAGGGATGAAATAAAAATTATCTGTAATGTGATAGATCACTATTTTTGTATATTACCTTAAATTGTTTAAACTGAATTCACTTTAAGTTTTATTTAAATATTAAACTGCAACTAAATGAAATTCAGGGTCCATGACAACTTGAGATACATAAATACCACCCATCATATCAGAAATAATAAGCAGTAGCCTAAAAGTATTGGGAACATAAATGAAAGCTGAGAGAATTCAGTTGGGTATTGTGATCAGTTAAGATTTTTTTGTAATTCCAATACATATATAATTAAATAGATGAAAGAAGCATTAAAGCAGGAACGGCAAAAGGAGTGAGGGACTGGAAGAATATCAATGAGATTCTAGCTGTGATGAGACTATCTGAAAGCCCAAAGAAATTTTCATTAGTAGAATAGTCATTTGCTGTGGCTTAAAATTGTTAGACCTCTGCATATAACTGGATGTTGAAAATATGACACTTCTACAATACAATTTTGTTCTGGGCGTTATGTCAATAGATAAATATAAAAAAAAAAATAAAGGAAACTTACAGAAAAGCAAGAAAAACTGTCATGGGTCTTGGAATTTCCAAGTTATAAGGAAAGATTAAAAAAACTAACATATGCTTAGCTTGGATAAGAGATGAAAAAAAGAGAGACAGGATAATGGCCTACAGATAACTGAAGAGCTTCAAAGAGCAAAAAGGGGAGGGTAGGATTTTTTCAACTCAGAGAAGTGAAGGGACAAAACTCAGAAGGGAAAATTTCTATGCTGTAGCAAAATCTTTCTGCCAGTGATGTACATTATGCTGCACACAGAGGAATGACCGAAGTGCTGTCACTTGGTACTAAAAAAGAAAGCTGGGTAATGTAATAGAGACTGAACAGTAAAGGAAATTTCTAGAAAGATGGAATGATAATCCTTATAGTCTCTGTAATCATAAACTCTGCTAAATAGGAAACAGTATAATCATACCAATCATACTCATCATAAGGTGCAGTTACAAATATTTTAAAACATAAAAATGGTTTTTGGGTCTTTTTAAGATTGCTGTTATTAAAACATAGGAAAACAGAAAAATCACTCCTCCAATGAGAAACAAGAAATTCAGACTTCAAGTCAAGTCTGAAAAAAATCAAAAAGTTAGAGGCTGCAATGTGTTGGAGCATACAAACTACGTGTCTTCCAAAATCTCATCCTGCCACTAAAATTTAATTCCTGGAACTCTAAATCCATTCACTGAGTTATCATTGTGTAAAACTCAAACAAATCTTATCACCCTATTTACATGCATAAATACGAGAAACTCCAAGTCAGAACTTTATTGAACTTCTCAAAGGTAAGTGCTAAACTCTTCTGCTGATTACTGGGAGTATCTTCCATTCCAGTTAATACAGAGGAGTTATTTCCATGATTTTGCTAAAGGTGCAATCAAGAATTTTTTTAAATGAGTCCCCAGTGAAAAAATATTGAATCAAATAATCCAGCATAAGCTTTTCCAATTGCTTAGCAGATCTTGATATTGCCAAAAAAAAAGGTACAAAAGTATGTGGGCCCCTACTCTCAGAGACCCAACCACCCATGGAACAAAGGAGGAGTCAGGTGTTCTGCGTGAGCTGCTGCACCACAAGGGCACAGGGACTCATCAGCTGCAAGAATACATCAGCACAGTCTGCCAGGCATTTGTTTGCTTTTGCAAGTTTCTCAAATGTTTCTCAACAATGACAGATTTCTACTTGTCTCTGTAACCCATGCATGCCTAAAGAAGTCATTGAGTTCAAACAGGTATAAATAAATTTAACAAAACATTTTATTTTCTTGTGCTAAATAACACAGTCATCTGAGTATTTACAACTGAATAGGATTGTTAAATTCCCACTCTTTCTCAGGGCTAGAGCACTTGAAGCAGTATTATATTAATTTAGTTTCTTTTCCATACCTCCTTCCGACTTAAAGATTACCTTTGACTCTGTTTCTTGTGATTTTCTATTAACTTGAAAATGTTTCATACAGTTTTATAGGAGCAGAAATGCTAAAGAATATTTTTCTCTTCTGTTCAGCGTCGTAATATGAAATAAAGTCATGTACTACTTGCTCAACAATAGCAGGAAGGTTTTGCATATAATTCATGTTGTCCTGTGCTAATACAATTGCAATAATTTTTAAGTGCCCTTTGCGCAACAGCAAAACAACCCAGCAGCTATTGTGTGGTGTCCATACACACTATTATATATGTAAAATATTAGATATTTAAAAAAATAAAAGTATCTTCTCTTGTGAAGAACTCCCAGTTTTAATACCCTGGGTTTCATAGTGTGATATTCTTCTTGAAGGAAGTAAATGAAATCAACCTTACCTATTTTCACATAAAACCATCATTTGATATATTCATACCAAGAGCTATTAGAAAAATCTAACACTAATAACAGCAAAATAACATTTGATGATTTGTTGTAAAATTTGCCTGTCATTCACCAAAAAAAGGATGCTTTTTATGTAGCAGATGCTAGATCCACTAGGTTGCGGGGCATTTTTTTGTTTATATGTTTTAAATAATTTATTAAGCAAACTCCCTTAATGGCAACAGAAATTTTCTGTACCTTTGCTGAATATCTTCATAACACTGCTGAGGCATTAGAGGTCAAAGCAAAGGAAACTTGGACTTCTCTGCTGTCAGATCATATCCCTTCAGTAATCTCATGGATACCAAGTAGATCCCAGAAGAACCCTACCCATGGCAATACATAATTGTCTCAAATACATTGGTTTTGTTTTTCTTTTTTTTTTTTTTAGGGGGAATACTAGAAATGGAGGATAAACAATAACAAACAAACAAAAAAAAATCCTCAATGGAGAAAACCAGTTCTATCTGAAGTGTGAAAAGGAATCAGCACTGCCATTCACTACTAACAGTTGCCATAAAATCTTAACATGGCATCTCTTTAAAGTGCCCAGGCAGACACAGTCACAGAAGGGCTGTTTCAGCAGCAGAATTTCCTATCCTGACCTCTCTTCCTGCTTTGAATCAGCACTATCTTGTAGCTCTCTCAAATGCACTTTCCTTTTCAAATGAAAAGGGAGAGTTTGTAAAAATGTAGTTTGGTTTCAGCTGCTTTGTGACCTAACCAGCATCACCAATGGGTCATTGCTCAGTTGTTGTTGCAGAACTGATCTCAAAAACCACCTCAAGTGTAATGCTAAGTTGGCATAATAAAATGCAACCAAAAATGAGCTGCCAATGTAGTTGGTCTAACTTCCTCTAAGTGCCTTTACTGTCTTATAATAATGCACAACCAACAAGGGGATCATACATTGAAAGTTTTTAGAGGCATTGCTTTATTCCAAGGTATCAAAAATTAGAGACGCCTGTGTGGGTGATGCTCTAGAAGTGATAAAATTGTCTTTATACCGCACCACATTTGACACATCTAAAAAAAATACACCCCCACGTTTACTGACATACTAAGATATTTCTGTCAGTTTAACTATGATTTTGTTTCAGCATTTCACACAAAAAGCGATATTCCTACATCATTTTGCAGAGATTTTCAAACGCACAGAACACTGAGGTAAAGTTTTTGTGATAGTCCAGACTGAGCGCTTTTGAAGATCCTGATGATGTAATGTATTTAGTCTTTTAAGAAGGATAGTTTTGCATTGCTTAAAATATTTTGGCTTAAAAAGCAGAGAATTCTGGGATTATTTTGGCAGAAGCCCAAATAAGTTGCTGTCTCTGTACCCTCTTCCAAAGGAGTTCAGCATTGTAATTTCTCAGCCTGCTACCCTGTGATTTGTACTTCAGCCTTCCCACAATGAGTGTGGTCTATACTGCCCATGAGTGGTGATGCTTAAGGACAAAGGAATTGCTACACTTTGGGAGAAAGTATGAATGCTTCTTGTCATTGTTCTATACCTATCATTTTAATGTCTTCCATGTAACACAAGAAAAAAGAGTTTGAGTCTTTGGCACACTACTTGAGGGGTTCACAGTCCTTCATACGTGGCTCCCTACTTTTGTGCTTTTAATCAGGAGGCTGAAGGTTTAGTGATATTAGCAGTCAGTACTTAATTGGTCTGGAATGAGTAGTGTAACTGCAAAAAATTTTACTTTGCTCCTTGGAGAAGATCAACCATTATGCCAAATTAATTGACAGGAAAGCAGTGGCTGCAGACACCCAAACTAATGATGGGTCAGAGTCAAGAGAGGGAAGCTTTTAAACTTTTCATAAGCCTTATAAATCTTACATAGGAATTTTAGTAAAACATGCTAGGTAATATAGGAATTAAAATGTGCTGCAGTTCAGCTATCAGCCCTTCCAAATTGCCAATTCTGCCCGTCTACAAGTTCCTGTGATTTCTCTTCCCTCTACCTTTAAAGGTTTTGTTCATTTACTTATCTGACCCTCCGGTCAGCTCCACTGTCTGCTCTGTATTTCTCATTACCAGCTGACTATCTTATCAAAGGCTGTTGTCATTTGGAAAATGCATTGTTTTTATTCAGTTTCAACATCATTTTTTCTGCTTCATTGAGCAGGCAGAATTGAAAGACAGCCACACAGTGGGAAAGCTTTGTCCTGCAGTTTAATTAACTCTCAGTTTTTGGACTGTGAGCAGCAGTAGAAGGCATGTTGGACTTAACACCCTCACTCCCAGCTTAGCAGTCAATCCTTCTATGGTGGGAAAGCAGTAGAGCACTTTCTATGCCAGCACCATACATTGTAGGCTGTGAACACCATTTCACCCTGATTTTGAAAGGTGTACATTTGTCCTTTGCCCTGCTGCCCATGGTCTGTTCTTTCCCCTTTCATCCAGCCCATAGTAGGAAGAACCCACCACCTGCATTCTCCAAGGCATCCAGGCACCAGAGGGCACACCTCATACTTGGTGAAGAAGAGAAGGGATCTTGCTTTGATGGTTTTAGGTGGGGAAAGAGCATGCTGGGATGAGTGTCTGGAGTGTATGAGTACCTCTACTAATGGGCAGAGTGAGTACAGAAAGATGGAGCAAGTAAACCTGATTGGATGCCTCAACTCTAAAGAAAGCTGAGATGGGGAAAGCAGATACTGTGACTTCTTCAGATATTCAGCCTCAGTAGAAGCCTAAAATTTATTTTGCACTTGGGTGCCTCTGACATAAACCCCAAAGGATAAGACAAAGGTGCTTCCTGGGCCACTGTTTCCATGCTTGGCCTGGAATGCTTTGTCTCCTGATAAAGTGCTAAGACATTAAATATCATAAATACTATAGATGAGACCTAGCTTACTGGCATATATTCAATAGAAATAATCTTTGATTGTTTTCATCTGCATCATGTAAATACGTAAATATTAGCTCTGTTCTATATCTTTTGGAACCAAAATCTGAACAAATATCGTATATTTTTATCCATTTAAAAAGCTGAAGTAAAATGCTGATGCTGAGACAATCAAAGGAAAAGCAAATAAAATAACCATGCTGACTCTAGAGAAAACTGCATCACACAGTAAAAGATTTATTGCTTGCTTAGATCATCATTTGAGACTCACTTGGATCGTCAGCTGGATCTGCAAGGGGAAACAGTGAAGTCAAGAACTGGAGGCTTCTTTGTGCTGCTTTGATGCTGGTTTGGTGAAGTGCTTATAAAATAAGATATTATGCAGAATAGCTCTGATGCTGCAGAGCTGCTGCATTTTCCTCTTTCATTTCTCCTCCCCAAGCCTCTGATGTATCAAGGAATGCAGAATCTGCAGAGGTCAGTATAAGTATGAAGTCACCTTTTCAAAGGTTTTATGAATTTCATGAGGGCACCAAGCAAAAGTTGCTGGATAAGCATCTCCTTGCTCCCATTTGCATGCTGATGGACTGGCCTAAGCAACCTCAGGTCCCATCACTTATTTCTAAAGCTGGTTCCTCTCTCCTCCTATCTGAGATGAATTTCTGTATTTTGTTTCCTTCACACTGTTTTCAGATTTATTTTCTGAAATAATCTGTTGTTATAGGTCTGTATACTTACTATTTCAATGAATGTTGACAGCAGTCTTTTTAGCCATCATAGATGATTCCTTGCCTTTATTTTTCCCAGATTCTGTTCCAGCTTATTAAAGATAGATGTCACAGAATTAGAAAAGGGTAGAGATTGGCAGGGACCTCTAGGGGTCATCTGGTTTAAATCCTCTGTTCAAGCAGGGACACCTAGAGCCACTCACCCAGGACCAATTTCAAATGTTTTTTTTTTTTTTAATATCTCCACAGACATATAGTCCACCACCTCCCTGGGCAATCTGTGCCAGTGCTTGGTCAACCTCACAGCAAGAAGTGTTTCTTGTTCCTGATATTCAGAGGAAACCTGTGTTACAGTTTGTGCCCACTGCCTCTTGTCCTGCCGTCGGACACCACTGAGAGGAAGCTGTCTCCATCCTCTTTGCACCCTCCCTTCAGGTGCTTCTATGTGCACTAAGTATATTTATAACTCTTAAGACCCTGTTGAGGCTCCTCTTCCCTAGACTGAATATTCCCAACTCTCTCAGGCTTTCCTCATAGAAATAATTCTCCAGTTCCTTAATCATCTTCAAGGCCCTTTGCTGGGCTACCTCCAGAATGTCCATGTCTTTCCTGTACTGAGAAGCCCAGAATTAGGACACCATAAAAGTAGAAATATCTGAGATCTGTTTGCATCTGGAGTCAGAATATGACTGAAGCTTCCAAACACAGATATTTCAAAAAGTGTAAAACTCTCAAAAACCCAGTTGTTTCAACTTTATTTAAAAGCCTGAAAACAAAAAATTAACAAAGTGCAAAATATATAAGAAACTTTGTATGAAGTAACTATTTAATCATGATAATAAACTTGAGTATTTTAGCACAGAAAAGTATGCTTGCAAACAGACCTAAAGGACAAATTCAGAAGGAAAGGACTTGGAATTTGACTAGGTTGCAATAGTAGTTATCCTTGTGGAAAGGGATGAAAGACCTTAAATGAAAAATATTGGGAAGCTTATTTATTATTCTATACTAGTGGGACAGCTTCAGGGTAGACTTGGTGTACCAAAGTGCAGATTATCAACAAACACACTTCCCTGCAGCACATAGGTTTTTCTTAGACATAGTTTTAAGTCCTGAGCCCTCTTAATTCTCTGTCAAACCCTGAGAGGTTCACCAGTTGAGGTGATGTGATAATAGCTGTAGCCATTAAAGCTCTGTTTTAATCTCACAATTTCTTTCTAGAATCCTTGATAAAACCATTCCTGAAGAAATTTGGAATAACAGTTCTTGATGTAAAATCAGGAAGACTATTATTTGAGCTAGAATTACAGTTTGTGCCTCAGGGATGAGAACTGGCTTTGTAAAAATCACATCACCAGGTGGTACATGTGCTGTGAAATAAACCAGAAACTGTTATGAACTATTATGATCATATTGTTCCTTTCCCTTCACTTTGGCTACTTTGCTGTTCTCAATTAATTTAAAAGCTTTCCTTGCCAGGTTGTTCTTTGCCTGAATGCATACTTCTTGATTTTCAGCATCCATTTCCTTCACAAACAGACCATTCACTGAGAGCCGTAGTCCATAAACTTCTTGGGACTACACATCTATTTCAGTTCAGTCTCCTGACTGACATTTTATAGAGTAATATGACTGCATATGCCAACGGAAGATCACTTGCTGTTTTTCACAAGCTTCAGTAAGTTTGTGAATTACTGACTGTAAACAAAGGTTACTGGCCTCTCTCAGTTTTAGACTTAGTTTTCAGTTACTTTTGACTTGCTGGACTTAGGAAATAATATTTTACGCTTCAAGTGCATCCAGGAGTTGATCTAGGAAAATACATACATGTCAAATTAATCCCACCAGTCTTTTATTTGGGAAGGTCTTATTTTTCACTTGCACAGTCTTTCTGACTTGTGCCAGGAAGTACTTACCTTTGCTCCATGTTCCTGCCAGTCTTGAGAAAACCCACACAGATCAAAATGTCAGTCTGCATGCGTCCCAAAATTGCAAGGAAGGATTTTTAACGCACGACTCCATCTGTTTCCAGTGGCCCTGCTGCAGCATCACAGAGGGCTAACGAGTGACAACATTTACCTTCCCCACTGATCATGAGTGACTGCTTCAGCCTTAAGTATAGATTTAAGATTAAGACAAATTCACACTTTTTTTGTAGTTTCTCCTTGTAGTTGCTTCAAGCCGATAAACAAATCTAGGTATCACAGACCCTGAACTGATACAACTGAGCCACTTACCAGCTAAGCTGTGATAACTGTCTGTATGCATCTAATCCATTGCAAGTGTAAAATAAAATGTAGTAATTTAAACTACCATGAAGGGGATTGCCACAATAATTTGTTATTCACACCTTGTTTAATGCTAAAAGTAAGGCAGTAACTGCGCTAGAAGAAAAACTCCTTTTGATGGACAATTTATACACAGAATAAAAAGATTTTTCTGCCTTCTGTTTGAAGAGAAGTCACTTTTCTGTTCAGTTCCTTAAAACCACCCAGTTGCTGAGGAGGAAGACAGGTCAGTCAAACCTAGAGAATGACGGAGCAGTATATGGGGCCACAGGGGAAAAACTTACAGGAAAAGGGTGGTGGAGTAGAGGATGTGATTGCTTGTGGTCATGAAGATGAAGTTTAGGAGAAAGAAAACAGAGAACAGAGAAAGAGTCAGGAAGTTGGAAGAAGTGGGAGCCAGAAGCAGGAGTTCATTGCCCTATATCATATCCAGCACTGCTGAAAGGTAGGTAGATGGGGATCTTTTTGAGTATATGGTAGCTTGGTGCTCACTGAGCCAAATGAGAATGGAAAGAAGATGGTGAGGAAAGAGAAGATGTTTCTGCCAAATATACACCTTGGGATTCAGAGAAAATGTTGGAGGGAAGCCAGTTTCCATAGTTTTCAAAAGAAGATAAAGTAGCTAGAACAAAATGAAACAAATACATCAAGACACTAAGATCAAAAAAAGTATCTGTCCTCGGCAGAAGAAAAGAAGAGGGTAGAGCAGGAGACCAATGAAGCTAATGAGAGATGGTTCAGCAGTAAAAATACAGAAACCAGCCATGGGAGAAAGAGACTATGGAATAGGAGACTACTATTAGACAGAGCATAAGAGAGATAAGAAAACAGTGGGCTGGTAGGAGGACAGAAAATGATACCAAGGCATCTGCAGTAGAAACTGAGAAGTAGTTCTGTAAGAATTTGAACTAGATAGCTTGGATAAATAAGAACTTATAGAATAGAATAGAATCCTCTTATGGAATAGAGGTTTTAAAAATGATAGGGATTTCATAAAATGCAAAGGATGGAGTATAGCTAAAATTGCAACAGAAACTGACGGGAAGCAACAGGGAAAGAAGTGTGCAAAACCACCAAAGCAGTTGAAAAGGAGCTAAAATTCATGAGTCTCAACATCTCTTATTTGTACAAAACTGACTTGTTTCTCTTCAGCATGATACCATACAGAGAAAAATAGCTGTCACCTAATTTTTTATTAAATGAAGAAACTTGTGTTGCTGGAACTAGATGACCCAGATTTTCTATAAATGTATGCAACTGTAAGATACATTTTAATGTCACAGGGTGGGAAGAATTATGGAACTGAAAAGTCAAACCTAATTTATCTTGCTGTTACTTGTACATTAAGATATGATGTTCTAGGATTCAGGAAGAAATCTTTATTTACTTAATTTTAATATGACATAGTATTTTTCTGGGAAAACTGAACCTACTCTTAAAAGTGTATGGATCATTGTGAACTAGTTCAGAAAGAAAAATAAGGCTTTTCCTTTGGAGGCACATGCAGGGAATACAGTCTTGCCTCCAAGATACTGAGAACAGGACTGACCTATGGATAGTACACATGGCTTTTTACTTTAAAATCAGTTTCATGACTCTGAACTTGGTCAAGAAAATGCAAGTATAAAATAAGCTTTCCAGCTTTTGAGGCAAAACTCCTGAGTCATGCAAAGACCTAAAGGACAGTGTTTTGGCACAGAATAAGAAACTCATCATTAATTAGAGTCATCTGGGATTCACATCAGGGACAATAATCCTTTTACACTTTATGCCAGAAGAACATCTCCATAGAAATCTGTCAACTTCAGACATGTCAGTGCAAAGTTGTTGAACTTCTCCCACACTGTTAGACAGAGCTCACTAGGAGGTACTGCAGGTAACTCAGTCTTGCCCTCCATTTCTGCTTTCTTGTTATTTAAACAGCTTTGTCTATAACATTCATGCTATATGGACTCATAAAACAGTGATTTTTAGGAAGTCCTAAAACCCCTTGTTCCAGAAGTACAAGGATCTTTACCAAAAACTTGCATAGTTACAAATTACAGACATTATAACACACTACAGGACAGCAGCTTTTTTTTTTTTTCCCTCCCGGTCATCTTCCAACTGTAATAAACTAGAGGAGTCTGATAAGAAAATGAGATCAGAACTGTTTTTGCAAGTGCTTTGGGATTTTTAATGGCCAAAAAGTACATAGGACTTCACCTTAATGTGTATGCTGAGCATTTCTTGAAGCACTATGGATAAAATGGGAATAGACAAAACAGATCACCTGAGACACATAAACTCCAGATTTAACACAGTTTGATAATTAGGTGCGCTGGAGCAATGTTCCAAAACAGCTGCAAAGCCAGTCACCCTTGCAGGTGTTGAATACCTATGGTTCTTTTTCTCCTTGTGCTTAATTTCCTGTTCAATACTGAATGTATGCTCTGTGCCCTTTCACTCCAGCATTTCTAGCAAAGACCCTCCTACAAAACAAACCTTTTTAGGCTTCTGACTTGTCTAAAAATTTGATACCAGTAACAGAAGAAAAGAGAAAAATGATATAACCCTCGCCATTTTCAGTGTCCTCTAGCAAAATATTTTTCTTTTACAGCTGAATTTGGTTTTCATCTTTAGTCGTTATCTTCCCCTTCCTGATGTACCTAACATAACAGACGTAAAATTTTTGTCTGATAACATGAATTTAGTTGCTGGAACAAATACTGTTTCTTTTCATGTGAGCTGTTTTAGCTTGTCTTGCTCTCTGAAGTTTTGACTTCTATTGCATACAGTGCAGATTTTATCCCAGTCTTTATTGTTTGGCAGACTATTGTTTGGTTGACTATTGTTTTTTCTGTTACAGACTTCTTAATGGCCAAACCATTCCAGGAAGACATTTCACAGAAAATTAATGAATTTGTAGAGAAACTACAACCAGTAGTTGTAGTACTACTAGTACTATCCAGTAATTTGTATAGGCTGTGTCTTCAAAGAGTATGACTTGTTTTTCTTCATTTGTTTTGAGGGCATATTTACTCAGAAGTTGCCTGGACTCCTTTGCAATATGATGAAATTGATGAAGTAATTCTTTAGCTCTATGAGATCATCTAGATTTTAAACAGCTAACAGAGCATGATTGGTTAAGATACAAAAACTTGCAAACACATTTAATACTTTCAAACTAATTTACACTTTTCTAACTTATGGTCTTGCTTTGTTTGTTTGTTTGTTTTATTTGGAGGATATAAAACTTATGGAATATTGAATATTTATAGATTGGTGTATGGGTCCGGCTGAGATGGAATTCATTTTCCAACAACAGACGTCACAGTGCTGTGCCCTGCATTGGTACCTAGAAAGGTGTTGATAACACTTCAGTGTTTTGGCTACTGTAGAACAGGTCTGGTGCAGCATCAACTCTGTGTCTCCAACATTTCCCAAGATCCTGAGAGGGGACATGACTATACCAATTAAATTAACAGAAAGGATGGATCATACCATATATCAGCCCAGATAGAAAAGCTAAGGAAAGGAGGAGGAAAGGTGGCGGGGGGCAGGGGGGCATTTGTCATTTACAGGGTTTGCCTTCCAGAGAAACCACTATGTGTATTGAAGCCCTGCTTCCTGGGATGTGGCTGAATGTCCCTTGTTGATGGGAATTAGAGAATAAACTTTTTTTTTTCTTTCCTCTTTGCTTATGCATGCAGAAAGTTTTATTTTTTTCTTTAGTAAACTGCCTTATCGAGTATTTTCCACCATACTTTCTCTTTCCCATTGTTGCCCCTGGATTTCATTGCCTTCTGGAATTCTGGTGTTTGTGCATATGTCTGACTGTTCCCGTACCTTCTTCTGTAAACAGAGACTTGTTTAGCATTCCTCTCTGTGGAAGGAAGTATGAAGGACAAGGTGAACAGACACTCATGTGAGAGGCTGACCTTCAGTGGTCCAATCCTGGATCATTGATGGAATTCTATAAATAGTCAATGTAATATAAAAAAAAGCTCTCTTTTCCTGTTCATCATCCTTGGAGTCAGGTGTGTGATCTCTCTCAGTCTCTCTCTCTGTGTGGGCCTCGGCCACGCCCAACACCCCATCCAGCTGGGAAGGGAAGTGATAGAGTCGCTTGGTGGGCATGTGGCATGTGTCCAAGGTCAACCCACCACAGTCCTTTTTTGTGCCCAGGGAGTGAGACAAAGGCAGTTCTATCTATCTATCTATCTATCTATCTATCTATCTATCTATCTATCTATCTATCTAATCTATCTAATCTATCCATCCATCCATCCATCCATCCATCCATCTTGCATGCTATAGTAATAGTAGTTATTGAATACCAAGCTCCTTTGTGGGGCATGAGGTTTGCCAGCTGCACTCCTTATCTTTTTGTTTTGCTGAGCTTGCTGGGAGCATGTTAGCACAAACAACAGCTCTGTGCTTTGCTCTGACATTGCAGCCTTGTTATGCGGGGGGAGCTATCTTCTGTGGATGATGAGGAAATACATTTCCCTCTCCCTGCCCAAGATTGATGTGAATGGGTTTATAATGTAGCATCCCATGGTCATTGCTGATCCTTATTTAAGCTGCTTAATACTGTTAATAGTATTAATGAATACTACTGGTGCACTATGCGATTTTTGGAATCTAATGTCTCCCTGGTGTAAGAGAAAACAAACTTGAAGTATGGAGATATTGAAATCTGCCCTGAGGCATCCAGTTCCTGGGTGTCAGGGTGTGTGGAAGGATTTGGGCAGGCTCCTAGGGTGGTTATGACCTCCAGTTACCTGCGACTTTACACCTGAACATGTGACTGACCCTGGCAAACTAACCCATCGATGAGGGAAGGGTGCCTTGCCCACTCCAGTGAAAGCCAACAGCTTCTTGCCCTGTGCTGGGCAAGAACAGGGTTCTTTACCTGTTCCTGCCAAGCCACTGTTCCATCCTCACAGTGGACAGTAATTGAGGTAGGAACCCAAACTGCATTTGAGGACATTACGGCTGAGACAGGGACTCAAACCACAGCAACTACAGTACTTGGACCAGTAGTAGAAACAACATCATGGATAAGGAAGCTACAGATCCATATCATTGATAAGAAAGGGAGGAAGAGGAAGAAGAAGGAGGAGAAGGAGGACAATCAGGAGAGGAGAGGTCAAATGAAAAAGC
This sequence comes from Toxostoma redivivum, assembly GCA_013397375.1. Taxonomy (NCBI): domain Eukaryota; kingdom Metazoa; phylum Chordata; class Aves; order Passeriformes; family Mimidae; genus Toxostoma; species Toxostoma redivivum. Next base: position 94,197 of record VXBI01007030.1, on the reverse strand, counting down.
TGGTTCTTCAACAAAGAAATTAAAAAGAGTGGGACAAATCAAACAGGAACCTGAAGTTAACACATTCCTTGACCTCATCAGAACTTTGAGATGTGCGGAAAGACTACAGTCACCAGCCAAGTGATGCTGGGATAACAGGGCTGACAGTCAACAATTGGAAGGTCATGAAGCCACAACAGCTAAAAGCCCTTGCTAGAGATGGGGAAATTGAAGGAGGAATTGGAAAAGGAGCAATTTGCAGTCTCTGGAATTGGCCTCTCTAAAGCATGAGGGCACGATAGCCATTTAAGGAAGATCTTGTGAATTTCCCAGGAAAATGGATCACAGCAGACAAAGGTATCCAGTTCATGAGAGAATTAGAAGTCCTGGAAATTATCTATAGTAAAGTAAAAAGTGATAATGTCCTTGTCTAGGTTTAGGGACAAATTTCAGGAGAAAATGCTCTGGAATGAGCATTTCCCCTAAAGAGAAGGGCTTTGATAACCCTGTTTGCCAATGAGAGAAATAAATCCTAGTAGATGAAAGTGAAAAAAAATCCCAAACTGTTTATTAACAAAGAAAAAAGAAATTAAAAAAAGGTGCCCTAAAGGCACAGAAAATGATTGGATAAATGCTAGATTATGAAATTTCAAAAACTTAACCATGACCCCCTACCAGACAGCATAGTTGTGAGGCAAAGATGGAGGCTGCCCTTCTTTGTCTCAAGGAAGGGGAGGAACAGGAGTTAGTGTAGCCACCCAGGCAGAATAGATGGGAATTTTTCTGATGTTAGACTCTTTCTTATAGTAGGAGAAGCTGGTAGGTTTTAGTGTCCTTGCTCATGTTGGTTCAGTTTCTGTAGCAATGGAAGAGGACTAACTGGCAACACAGGGGCAAACCCATCTGGGCTGCAGTACTGGGGCAGGGCATCGCTGCACAAGTAGAAAATAGGATTCTGAACATAAGTCATGTAGATGCACACATGCCCAAAAGTCAGGCCACTGAAGAACACCAGAATATTCTGGGACATAGCTCATGTTTTTCTGCGGGCATGAACCAGTTGAAGCAGCTCATAAATGTGACCCTGGGAGGACTTAGGCAGTTTGTTGGTGCAAGGCATCAGCAAGAAGAGCAGAGAGACTAAAATGTAGGGGTATTAACTGTAGATGGGGATTTGGACTCTCAAGTAGTGATTTCAGGGTTAAAATGTAGACATGGACATTATAAAATGGCTTAGGATTCAATATTCCAGTGAACACATTATGTGGATAAACCATTGAGGGACAAATATTTTTCTTGTGTAGTTGCAAATGCATAATCAGTAAAAAGAACTTGAGTGTCCTATAAGTGTTTTTGAAATTAAAATACCTCTCACTGAAGACAGTTAATATATCCCAATGATTCCACAGTCATATAAAAAACTGCTCAGCAATGTGATTAAAGGCTTTCTGTCTGGTTGCAAGAGAGTATGGTTTGTGTTTTTCAATAGAATATTGACTTCACTGGGGTTATTTTCATAGGCTACCATCAGGGAAAAAGATTCCAACTTCAGTCTTTGTTAGTGACAGTTTTGATCCTTTGTTAGAGAAGGAATGTGTCAGACTCATGAACAAATAAATAAATAAATATCTCTATTAAAAAAAAACATTCTATTAAAAAGAAGTGAAACAAACAGCAGTAGTAATAGTTTTAAGCAAAAAAATTAACAGTGAATTGACAAAACAGGAGTTAAACAGTCACTGTTGTATGTTAAACTTTTGCATATGATTACAACTAGCATGTTTACTGTATATTTTGAGAATATAAGTACTGAGCCAAAATACACATAATTAATAAACATGGATTAAAAAAGTCCAAATTGAATTTGTAATCAAATATGAGTGAATTTGCATGCACTTGATAGACATTAGTGTCATTTTGCTGTTCTGTCATAGTCCTATTTGATAAGCATTAATATTTAAAGATTGATGACATGCATTATGTCTTCAATATTCCTTGTGAAAATCTAGGGATAAAAATGTTTTCTGAAGTTAGGTAGGCCCAGCACAAATTGGTACTGGAAGTGTGTGTTAACAACTGCCTATGTCTTAGACCATGCCTAAGCTTTAAGGAGCTTCCTTCTCGGTATATGACTCTGGTTCACTTCAATCTTTCTAATGTGGCTGTAAATAGGTTGTCAAAATCAATGTATTACATTTGTATACCAGATGCCTGCTCCTTTTTATTTCATGAAAATAAGCTATAGCAATAAATGAGAGGCTTGCCTGGCAGGAGTTTCCTTGTGCTGAACACAGCCATGTTGGTCAGCAATCATGTTCCCTTCCCACAGCCTCAGCCAAGACACACGTGCTAATTATTTATCAGATCATTTGTTCTGTTCTTTGTCTGATGTAGGTAGTAAGTGGTTCTTGTGAAAGGGGAGATTCTGTCACACATTGGGGTCTAGCTCAAACAGATGCAGCATGTAAAACCTTTCTCACTACTGTGCTTTGTTGATATTTTTGTGGAAGACCCAGTCTAGAGGACCAGACCTAAGCACATTTTGTCTCAAACTTTCTGAGCACTGCTACAGGAAAGGTGTGATCAGAGGAAAGGATCCTGCAGAGGTGGGGCTGGGCTGTTCTCAGCCAACTTCCTGCTCCACCTTGAGACTAATTTTCAGCTTCCACCTGCCAGCTTGTTCCCTGGAGAAGAGCTGGCTGTGCATGTGCTAACAAAACAGTGTGAAAAATCTATTTTATGTAAGAGGTGTGCACCAGGTTAAATATAAAAGTCATGGATTGTCCCCTCCTCACTCACTCTGGAGGTGTGGTGTGGCTTATGAGCCAGCATGTTTTGAGGAGTTTGTTGTGAGACCTGAGAACTTACTGAACTGTAGCTTACAAAATTAAGGGTTACCATTCTTGTGGAAATATGTTGTAAGAATGTAAGGGCTTATGAGTCAGAGTTATGGTGATTGTACAATAAAAGCCTGAGAGTGCCCTGGCATGTGTCTTTGTTCAGCCTGGAGAAGATTTTATAGCAAATATCAAGTCTTGTACCAGTGGGTTGTGACACCCAGACACCATGCTATTCCTTAGTCTTAACACACCATCTCTGAAGTCATGGCAGTGTGTGGTAACTTACATGACCAGCATGATAAGAAGCTGTGAGTATTCAATGTATTTTTCCAGATAATTCACCCAAATGAGCATCTCCTTCCAATATGTTTTCAGATCATCAGTTATCTGTTACAGTGACAGACTTGGTATACTTTATATCTTCATACTACATTCTTTGTCAGTGCATCCAGCTGTCAGAAGCACTTTGGGTTGTCAGAGAGTTATTGAAGGAGGAAAAGCTCTCTTACCGAACTGAGCTGCTGCCAGCATCAAGGTCTTGTGCTGTTACTGCACCTATAATGGTCCCCACGGGTGTATCCTCATAGACTTCCATCGTGTACATGGGCTTGCTGAACACTGGAGGTTCATCCATGTCCAACACATTTATCTTCACAGTGGCAGTATCTTTGAATGGACCCACTGAGTGAAATCGATGGTCAAGATGGAGATTGGAGGCCTCCACCTTAAAGGTGTATGCCTTCTTTGTTTCAAAGTCTAATGGCTGTAGAAAGAACAAAAGAAAAATATTAGATTTGACTAAAAATTAGACATTGCAAAATCACTTTGGTTGGATTAGTCTGACAAAACTTAAGATGCCTTAAGTGTAAAACCTATCTCCTGAGCTAATCAATCATTTAAGTTTGTTTTGCAGTTCATCTTATGCTAAGGTGGTTTTTGAAATAGGCCAGATGAATCATAGTCAGGAAATTACTGCTTCTCTACATCAAAAAAATCAGGATGACTGGCATGGATGTAAACAGTTACACTGTAGATGTCTGAAGTTAAATGAGTGAGATTCATCTCTTGCAAATGAGCTGAGTGCAGGTTAGTCAGAGATTTGCATTTGCAACTCCCATGCACTGGCAATCAGCTCTCTCTGGCTGATCCAACTCCTTAAATAGAAGATTTCATTTTTAAATTTTTTTTAGCAGGAAAAGCTTTCAGAAGACCATGACAGTGGTGAAGACAAGTCCAAATGAAAACTCTAATATATACCAATGAGTCAAACCAAACTTCAGGTATGACTTGGAATGTGAATTCTAACTTGATCTGAAACAAGCTTTTCCTGTAAAATGTCGATCTTAGCAGTGAACTGCTAATCATGCCATATGTTTGAGCTGCATGTACTTTGTAAAATGCCGACTTTGGCTCTGTCTTATGATCCTAGGTGTAATTCATAAGGTCTTGAAGATGACACAGCAGCTTTTGTGTACTTATGTGAGGTTCTGATGGAATGTATCCTGCAATCAGGTTGTTTTGATGTGGGTTTCTGTCAACGCATATCAATTTAGTGCCTTTACTTCTAGAAGAGTAATCATCTTGAAACCATTAATGCAGTCTTATTTAGCTGAAAAGATGCAGAAGCTTTATTTTCATTTAAAGGGTTTATCTGCATGGCTTTCATGTTGTTTTTAAGGTTTCTAACAAAGCCTTTTCCTGTTGTCTGGGTAACACTGGCACCTAGTGGTTTCTGCCTATAATTGTTAAGGTGGAAATTTGCTTACAGGAAAGAATATGCTACATGGAAAAAAGAAGAGGTTTACATGTATATGAACAAGAATATTTCAATGTCTGGTTTAATTTATTTTTTTTATTCCCCCCCCCCCG
>VXBI01007030.1:41413-88722 GCA_013397375.1 Toxostoma redivivum | reverse complement strand
GCCAAAAAAATTTACCCCAAAAAAAAAAAAAAAAAAAAAAAAAAAAAAAAAAAAAAAAAAAAAAAAAAAAAAAAAAAAAAAGGAGAAATCTGAAGTTTAAGGACTTGGTCTGGTGAAGAAAAAGTCAGGAGTTAAGCAGTTAAGCTAAAGATAAACAAGACAGAGAAAGCAAGAAATCTAAGCTTCACATAGGTAGCTATTCTAAGTAATAACTTGTACATATCTTTCATACCACCAAAATTGCATTAAAACTTTTCAGATTGGCTCCTGTAATACATCAGTATATTTGGAAAGAGATGTATTAATGGAAAGAGCCATAATTCATGCAGTCTTTGCAGGCTGTCTTTGACCAAATTATCCTTCAATGTAGTTATACTAGACCATGGTGCATGGCCAGTGCCCAGTCACATTTCATGATGCAAGAGGAACAGAAAGCAATAAGATTTCAAGCAGTTCTGTCTATTGGTATGTTCAGACTGGTATATTTCACTGCACAGGTACCCAGGAAGCAGACAAAGTGGCTGCATCACTTCTCTAGCCTCTAGCATTATGGAGAAAAATAAAGTATATTTTTAAGAAGACAGTGTGATCCCAAGAAGGGATAACGTTTTTCTGCTGTAACCTCAGAGCAACTCATCCTCTCTGTCCTTCTATGGGTTTGATGATAAATATAGTTAGAGGTTATGAGGCCAGTGGAAAGCACAGATGGCAGTCAAAATAGGAAGAGACAGGCGGAAAATGATGAGCCATCAGGAGAGAAAGATACCAGTGACAGACTCCCACAAAATAGCAGAAATTAGCCTTTAGCCTAAGTGAGGCTAAACTGCAACTGAAATGTATGGAGAGTTAGAGAATTTTGCAAGTGGCAAACTGAGGACCTAATTTCAAATAGAAAAAGATTTTGTGCAACATGCATCATGTAACAAGACTATGGCTTTTTTGTCTTGTGTGTATGGGGATTGCATGCTACCATCTCCTGATCAGTTCTGTTTTTCCCATGTTTGAACAACTGAGTCATTTACAGTTTAAGATTTAGGCGTTTGTCTGAATTGTCTGAGTCTGCCTAAAAACAGTAGAGTTGAATGTCTACATATGTCCCAGGCAAAACCTTTTTGATTTTTTGATTTTTGGTTTTAAAGATTTTATTATATTTTCAATTTTTAGTACATATCACTAAAATTTGTCAAGGAAAAAGTGGTCCACACAATATTTTACCTGTATTAAAACAAAAAGTGAAAACAAAATAAAAAACAAACAAACAAACAAAAAATCAAACAAAAAACCCCCACAAAAAAACAAAAACAAAAACACAAAAAAACCACACCAAAAAAACAAACAAATAAACAAAAAACCCAAACAAACCAAACCCAACAAACAAATAAAAAACCATCAACAAACCAAACCGAACCAAAATCATTACTGTGTTTTGCTGTTATGTAATAACTGTCTGAGGGTGCTCAGTCCCACTTTCATTTTGAATCTGAAATGGTGCAAAGGATACAAACAGTAGAATGTTTGAATTGTACCAAAAAACCCAAACCAACCTTGAAAAGTTTTTGAAATGTCTTTCAATTAAAAATATTTTAATGAAATGACTTCATAGATTTTTTTTTATTAAGCAAGAGAGATATTTATTTCTTCTATAAAAGTAATTACATACAGAAGGTAAGTTTGAATAAAGCTTGTTTTGCAGAAATTTTGAGGTTTTTTGTGCAGTAAACAGAATTTTTGCTAGTGTCAATGTGATGCCTTATTGACTGTGAACTATTAAATAACTGAGTATTTATAATTGATATTCTAAGTTCCAGTAACAGAACAGATGTATTTTCCTCCCTCAATTTGTCCTCATCTGCTTTTTACTATGTTGAGGTTACAAGCTGCTCTGTATAGTTGCCGAGTAAAGTGCTATCACACATATACACACCTGTGTACAGCAAAGCCATTCTGCAAATCCCCAAATCAAATACATACAGACAAATCACTTTACCTTGCAACTCTCTAAGTACCATGAATGGACTTATTTAGTATGACTAGGACAACACAAAACCAGCTCCATATTAGAAATAAACCCATTTTTAAATATTACTGTTTTCCAGATTCAAGGCAGAAGTTAAGAAATGCTGCCATATAGAGCATCTATATCTAGAATTTTATATTAGCTAGTTTGAAAGAGAGAGAGAGAGAATTAAAGAAAAAAAAAAAAAAAGGTCTGAAAGATATAATTACCCTGTCACTTTGTTCTGCTTCACAAAGAGGCAGAACTGGAAACTCCAGAAATTCGTGGTTTTTATCTACACATAAGAAATAGAAGAAAATAGTTTCTGATAGAGCTTTCACCTACAATGACGGAAAAGCTGTATTTTGGGATGAGATTTTAAGCCCTAGGACATATGGGCAGTTATGGATAGCAGGACTGGGTTGACAGGAAGTGCATAATAACTTAGGCTTAACTTCATACTAGCATTGTGCAATTGCAGACTAGCTTTGGGTCACATGTACTGGTCTCAAAAGCAAGAAATACTTTCCGCTTCAAATGGGTTGAGCACCTATGCATTTTGTGAAATATTGGCATAAAACAATTTGCTGTGCATTGACACAGTTTCTGCATGAGCAGTTAAGTTTCAGTAACTGGACTTCTGCATTGGATTCTAAATAGCATAATGAAATGACTGGTATTACAGAGCAGGTTTAGTAAAGTAAGCTCTAGATCATTTAGGAGCATCCATTAGAGTGGAGAATGCACAGTAAAAAATGAGACTTGTAGTGAGTATTTCAAGATTTGATGAGAAGTGGACAAAATATATGTCTGTTCTGTATCTGGAGAAGGGGAGAAGCTGACCTGTGTCAGGGGTTCCGTGGTTTGCTGCTCTCAAGCATCTCACCCATTTCTGAAGGTGTCTTTCCCTCTTCCAGGGAAACCAAACCAAACAGCTCTATCCACAAAGACTGAACTTCTCTTCCTTACTTTTCCTGTTGTTCTTTGTAATTGTATCTGCACACAGCTTACCACTTTCTGCCTCTAATGAAGGATTTAATATGACTTGCTCTTCATCCTCAAAATGCACAATCACTATTCTCACTCCCACAAGATCATGAGTTATGATTACAGGCAGACAGTGCCTGTGCTCACAATTGCAGAGGAAATTCCCTGCCTTTGGAGAAACAATGGGTGGGATGTGATATGGTGAGCAGTCTGTAACAGTTTTGGTAGGAAAGTAAGGAGTAGTTTTAACACAGTTCTCACTGAAGGACATCAGGAGTCTGCCTTATGCTCGTTCTTGTACGGTACAGGTGATCTAAGACTGCTTACATTACAGCAACATCCCAGAGCTGCCTACATACATGGGCTGTCCCACAGGCAACACAACTGAGCTTAGTCAGCAGTGAAAGCACTACTTTATGACTGCACTTAAAGGCTTCTAAAAAGTGGCTCCTGAGGTTAAAAGGAAACACACACTCCTAATACTGTCTTGCAGTTTCTGGTTCTGTTCATTGTCTCCCAATTTCTTCTATTTTATCATCACTAAAGTTGATGTTTCTCATTGTACAGTGTTGTGACATGCTGGGATTTCATGCCACAGTTTTGTAATCTCACAAGTTATTTTTAGTAGTGGTGCACAACTTACAAAAACCAGGATGTGGTTGTCCCCTGAGCTTGCATTGAACCATGGGGAGAAGTTCACCCAGTAGAGCGGAGCAGGGTAGGACCACAACAGGTGAAGCCTAGAAACATTTGTGTTCCAAGGTTTTAATGAAACACTTCACAAATTAGTAAAGTGATGTCTTCAAGCAGAATAAGTTCAGTGCCTGAACCCTACTCAGTTTCTGAATTAGCACATGCGGAGCCAATTAAAAGGCTTCTGCACAAAATGGACTTATCGTATAAACTCATCCTTGGTTTAATAAATTTAGTGACAATTTTTCAGAGAAGGTTGGAACCTTCTATTTTCCTTTATTATTATGCCTGGTCATTAAAGATTTCAAAACCAGTCCCTTTCCTGACACATCTGAGGCCACTATACTCTGGCATGAAAGAGATGGCCCCTTCTGTCACCATTTGCCTTATAGCTTACACCCACTGTAGATTGCTGAAGATTCAGGTACAATAGAAGATATTATCTAAATACCAAATGCAATAAACACTGTATTAAACAACACTAGAAAAGGGAGGGAATTATTATTCTATACCTAACTATATTCTATTCTATTCTATTCTATTCTATTCTATTGAAATATTTCTGATTCTTACAGAGAACTGTATACAGCACTACCCTGAAGTCAAGTTTTCCCCCTTTTTTGGGGGATACTATTTTCCTTTATTTTTTATTTAGAGAGAAAAAGAATATTAAAGTACTAACCACACAGTGGTGCTAGATGGCATTTGGATGATTTATCTAGCAGAATATAAGAAAAACTGTTTCGTTTTTATTATATGTAATTAGCACAAAAGTATTAGTAATCAAACTTATATATAGGATCATAGCACAAAAATAAATGAGCAACCAGAACAGATGATTTAAGACCTGCAACTTGTCCAGCTGTAACTGTTCTAACCCATTTATCATTCCAGAAGCAGAGAATGGCCTTCGGCATCCGTCAACACATTTAGTGTACTAAAAGGAACAGTTTAGCGTGTGTAATTTTTTTCTCATCAAATGTATTTTCCACCAAAAATAGAGGTAGTCCAGGAAGGCTTCATTTTTAATCAATTTTGATATAGAAATATCTAAATATTTTTTCTGCATAACAACAGAACAAAAAGGCATCTGTGCAGTGATGGACAGTTTCTGGCTGCAAGAAATTTTCCAGGGAAAATAAAAGTAAATTTTATAAATGGTTTTGAAGTGGCTCAGCACTGAATTACTGCAGCATTTACAGCACCACAATATGCTCTAATAGAGAAGAAAGCACAAACCTGTTTTTAAAGCCTATACCACTTTTTATTAGTGGCTTTCACTGTTTATAATACTTAATTAATATGTCAGTCTTATTCATTCACCCACTTTAATTTTAAAAAAATACTTCAATACATATTAAATATTTGCATAATCCCACAAGGTCAAATCAGTGTTTTGAACATCTTTCAATGTAAAATTGCTTCTCTGAAGGCAAATAAATAATGCTGTTGTAGGCTTGTACTGTACAAGTAGTATGTGTTTTAATAGGTGCTTACAGAATTGTGAGTGTCCAGCACTTCTGTAATCTGAAAACTGCAACCCATGAAAAGAGGTTTATATTGCTACAAGTGTAAAGATGTAAAAAGACAACTGAGTGAACAATATCTTTAAAATTCCATATTGCTCTTTTTTAACCTGGGATCTAGCAAAGAACCTAAGTGGATGGATTTTGGATGATTCCAAAATGTCTTAAAATACCTGAATGATTAAAGTTTTGTGAAAGGGATCTTTTCCCTGAGAAAAGTTTTGCAAAAAACAAAATGTAGGGTCCGTATAAAGGTATATTTTGCTGAAGGCCCTGTGTGTGTGATTTATCTTCTTTCCACACTCCTACATAGAGCAAAGCTGGTATTTCTTGATCTTCACATTCTCTCACTGTGATGAAGATTAAGAAGGGATTAGGATTACAGTTTTTCCCCCATATTCAGTGACGGAGATCTATCATTTTCATTAGGCAACACTGGTCAAAGTTCTGCTGTTGTCAATGACCCCTAGTTCAGTTTATGACCTATCTTGTTGCTGGAAAGACTAAATACAATGGCCAACTCTAAAATATCTGGATATAGAAGTGGTTGTGCCAATTGTATTTTTTTCTTTCACCACTCTAATTTTCTTTCTGCATGCCCTAATGACATCCTGAGTTGCTTGTCCACTTTTCCAGATGATATACCCTCTTTTTTCTCCTTACTTTCTTCAAAAGCTCCCTGCCCAGACAGGTCAATTGTTTTTTCATACTAGTTCATCTTTTGACATAAAAAGATAGCCTGCTCCTGCATCTTCAAGATTTCTTTCTTGAAGTATGATTTCTATCTTGAGGTCTATTCTTCCTGGACCTCTTTTTTTTAAGGGCTGTTTCCCAAAGTACTCTCTGATCAACATCCTGAGTGAGATGAAGTTTGCCTTCCAGAAGTCCAGTGTAGAAGTTTTGTTGATGCCTGTCCTTGCTTCATCAAATATTGAAAACTATTTCTTTATGATCACTGTACCCCAGACAGCCTGTGACCACCACATCTCCCACCCACCCTTTTCTGTCTGTAAACAGAAGGGCTAATGGAGCCCCACCCCTGGCTGGTGATCTTGAAATGTCCTCCAACAGCTTATAGAATAATATATCTATATGTAGATATATTAATCCCTGTTGGATGGTCTATAACAGGATGTCTGCCTTGTTGGCCTTCCCCCGATCCTTACCTATAGGCACCCAACCTCATCACCATCGACCTCAAATTCTGTCATGTCAAGAGACTCCCCAATGTAGAGCCACCCTACCACGTTTCCTTCCTCACCCTTCCCTTTAAAAAGCCTGTGACCATCCATTGCAGCACTCCAGTCATGGCAAGCATCCCACCATGTTTCTGTGATGGCTACATGTTTCTGTGATGGTGTCATAGCTTTCCTTCTGTACCACAGCTTCCAGCTCCTCTTGTTTGTTGCCCATGATGGGTACATTAGTGTATGTGCACCTCAGCTGGGCTGATTTCACCCCAGACTCTGGCTAACCACCCTTAGGCTCATCTCTGGAGAGCCTGGTTTCATCCCCTTCCCCCTTCAAACCTAGTTTAAAGGCCTCCCAGTCAGCCCTGCCAATGCATGGGCTAGAATCCTTTTGCCCTTGTTAGATAGATGGAGCCCATCTGCCTCTCGCAGGCTGTAAAAGTTGCCCTATGATCAAAAAACTCAAAATTGTGCTCATAACACCAGCCTTTAAACCACTTCTTGATAACATGGGTTTTCCTGTTCCTTTCATCATTCATCTCTGCTACTGAAGGAACTGAGAAGAACACTGCCTGCACTCCTGTCCCATCAAAACAATAGACCCAGAGATTTGAAGTCCTTTTAACTACCCTGGCACCCTTCTTATCACCATCATCACTGCCAACCTGGAAAACCAGCAGCGGGTAATACATACACTTAACCACAAGTATGGAAAATTCTATTTCTGTGTGTCTAAAATCAAGAAGCACAGACGAGGCTTAGGACTAATGCAAGGAGAACTAAATTCTATCAAAAACGTGCTCTTGATTATCAAATATTATTTTTAATGGCTTCTACTTACTGCAATTTCTTACTGGCAGTGCATATGGAGGGTCATGCAGCTGCTCTGTCTGACAGCTCCAGATGGACCCATTTTTGAGTCATCTGCATGGAGGGAAAAAGGTGACCAGAAGGGTTTTAAAAATGAAACAAAGTCTACAAATTCCCATTAGGAGGAAACAGAACACTCAAACCTTTAGTCAGAAAAGGCTGGGAGTTGCAGAGGTCAAAGAGTTTCTGTTTCATTGACAAATTACTTCCTGTGAGTATGGTGGCTTCCATTTTATGTCATTAAAACTAGCAAAAGAGTCAGTGACTTGACATCATCTTGTCCTTTAATGCACCCATGGATAATTTACTATTTCCCAGGTCAGGAGGTTGAAGCCAGCACTTCCACTATTAGAATGAATATAATACAAGTATAGATCTATGGTCAGAGCCGAAGGAAGTTAAGCACCTACATTCTAAATTTTCTTAGAATTAAAGCTTCACTTTTCCTAAAGCTTATCTTAATATACATGTTGAGAACTTTTTCCTTCCCAGACCCTTGTGAAGTGTTCAGCTAATAGTTTGGTTTTTTACAAAATTTACACCTACTAGTCCGAGCTGTCTATGAAGCATACCTGTGCCTTCCAGAATGACCTGTGGTTCAGATTTCTTTCTGCTGAACAAGTTGATCATTGGTGTATATGTAAATGCCTGGGCTCAGAAAATAATGACTGTTTAAAATGTGTCCAAAATCCCTGTTTTGGATTTCTCCTACTGAATGCTTTAATCACTAAATTCTAAATGAAATTCTAAATGAAACCCTTTCTTTGAATCTTTGAAATTCATAAATTTGGTAATCTTGAGCTTATTCTTCTGCATTCAAGCAACATCAATGACAGAGATGTAGTGTTTCCCTGCATTAGTATCTAATAATCAGCTACTTGGTACACTGTTATGAGACTGGAAGTAGTACATAGTTATTTTCAACCATTTGTGACTCTTCTACCCTGAATAAAAACTGAGTCCCCCATAGTACTTTACAATATTAATTATTAAAATAGCAAACACAAAGTCAAAATTTTCAAAATAAAATGCTTATAAGTAAAAATTTATTACGTTTTATCTAACATAAAATATAGCTCTTTCATTCTGTGCTCTGAACTAAAATGTTTTCGGGTTTTTTTGGTATGATTTTAGGTAGAAAACTTCCCATAAAAGAGGAATTGTACTGTCTAGGTAGAGATTAGAATTACTTCTTCATCATGCCATTATTTATGAAACATCATGCCTGATTGTATGTGAAATGAAAGACTAAACTTCAATGCCTTTTAAAATGATGATCACAACTGTGGATTGAAATAGAGATATAAACTACATATGTAGCACTACTACTGTGAGCTACTTATAACACAAAATTGCAAAACATTTCATTCCCTTACCTAGTTTACCACCTGAGTTACAGGCATATCCACCCACCGGTGCCACATACCTTTTTCAGTTTAATGACTCCTTCCTGTGTGTACTCATCTGTCGTGATGTCAAACAAGTTTCCTCCATCTCCTGGAACTATGTTGTACTCAATTTCTGCATTCTTCCCAAAATCAGGGTCCACAGCTCTGATCCGTCCAATAGCAGAACCAACGTGAGAGGTCTCAGGTACTTTTAAATGGAAGATACCTGTGACAAAGTGGTAGACAGTCATTCTTGGGATTTCTTGGTAATTAACACAGGTATTTCTGATTAAAATAATGAAGCCTGTGCAAAACAAAAAGACTTAAATAATCCAATTAAAACTAGGAGATGAAAATAACAAAAGTTGTGAAAAAAGATATTCCAGTTTTATCTTTTGACTTCCCCTAGATTCTAGATTTTTTCCATTGTAACTGTAAAGGCCTTAGCATCTATATCTCTTGAGACATCTATATCTATATTTCTATCTTTATTTTTTCCCACGTGATTGACTCTCTTTTGAATTAAATTGTACTTACAGATAGTACATGTTTGTAAGCACTTACCTCCTTCGTTTTTTTTTTTTTTTTTGAGGGGTTGTTTGTTTGGTTTTGTTAGTTTTTGATTTGGTGTGTTTTGTTTGTTTGTTTTTGTTTTGGTTTGGTTTAATAGCAAATATATTTATGACTTTCACATTGATTGGAAGGAAGAATTCAGTGGAAAAAGTTTCCACCCATTTCTTTAAAATTCAGTATTATAAATAAATGTACAACTTCTTTTGGAAGATATATTGTTCATACCTGAGCCACCAGAGGGTGCTCGTATTAAAATTTCAGAGCTAAACAATTTTTAGCTTAGAACACCTTTACTTACAGATTATTTACTACAAGTTTTGACCAAAAAAAAAACAAAAAAACAATTTTAAAATAAGTATTGCTACAGACATGTGAGGAGAAAATAGTTTCATTCAGGGGAATAGCTATGTTGGAAAATGCTACACATAATAGTTAATAGGGCTAAATGAAAAATCCAAAGAACTTTGAGGCAACCTTGATTATAGCCACAGCAGTAGCAGCAGGTCTGGGCTTGTAACATGGTGTTCTGATTTATTTCACTGCTCCTGAAGTGCCCATATTTATTCCCTGTTTAGCTGCACCTCTCGCTGGAGCTGTTACTTTGCTCAGCTGCCAGTGAACACCTCCATGGCCAGTATTTACAGTGGGCAGGCAGAGCTCACCTTTCTTCAGGTAGCAGCCTCTGCTGCCAAAACTGCCAGCAGCTTTTGGAGCTGGTTTTGAGCCCAGGATGTTTGATTCACTTCATCCTGTCCCTCAACAATGCTAGCCCCATCATTTTATTTCCCTTGGTCCATTTTGTTTCCTTGGGTCAGTGTTCCACAGCTCTGGCAGAGCAGCCCCTTCAGAAAACATCTGCAATGGCCTGCTCGTTCTGCTACATGTGACATGTGGGAGGAAATTTTCACCTCTTTTTCAACAGCACAGCAGGACAGGCAACTGGGACTATTAGGAGGCATATTAGGGGGATGTCTCAGAGATTTCCACCCGGCAGTGGTTCAGGCACACATCACAAAATGAGGCTCTGAGAAGCTGTGTATTATGTAACAGCAGGATAGATGACTTTCGCATTCAGCCGCTGAATAAACAGCAGATGCTGCTCCCTGTCGTTATCTCCTTACAATGCATGCTGTGTCAGCTTTTTCAGCTTTACAGTCTTTTCAGGTGATGAAGATATGACATTAGCACTGCTGGATTAGGAAGAAGCTCAGTCTTTTGTGAGCTAGTCATTCAGGCTATGGTACCTATAAAATAGTCTGCTTGATTGTCTCTGAAAAAATGTCCTTTGTTTGCTTTCCCCTCTCTGCCCGCCAGTATGCAAAGTACACCAGAAAGCAAAATTTGCCTTTTTTGTTAGAGAAAATCCCCATTAAGTAAAGTCATTTTGTGCCAGCATTCACTTCTGGACATTACAATGTGCAGGTTTCTATTACCCATTGATTGAGCTACTAAACACTGAGCAATTATCATTTTGCTTTTCTTTCAACTTTTCTTTCCAAGGGAACATACCAAAGGAAGCTGTACTTCTTCATGTTCTTCAAACAGCAGGAAAGGACTATTATAACACAAAATGGTGTCATGACAAGATAGTCTCAGCTATTCTTAGCTGTACTTCAGTGATTCTTAGTATAGAATAAAATTTTAACATGGTATTCATTATATAATCACAAATCCTCC
This sequence comes from Toxostoma redivivum, assembly GCA_013397375.1. Classification (NCBI taxonomy): domain Eukaryota; kingdom Metazoa; phylum Chordata; class Aves; order Passeriformes; family Mimidae; genus Toxostoma; species Toxostoma redivivum. The sequence goes on along the minus strand of VXBI01007030.1, from coordinate 77,822 downwards.
TATTATATTTAATATAATTTACAAACACATGTATTACTGGGTCTCTGCTACGCAAGTTGTGCAAAAAAGACACCAAAAAGACCTTTACCTACACTTGAATCTTATATTATATCTTATATTATATTAAGCTTCCACAACAAAGTCCCAGCCCTGATGTCTAGGTCTTCTACAGGCACTTATGTCGGATAACAGAAGTCATTGCTGCAGCAATTGCTGTTTACATCCACAATTTTAGTGAAAATTAAATGTAAGAGCATATGATCATAGATTTTTCTCTTTGACAAATTGATCTATTTTTAGTGATCTGAAGATCACTCAGATTCATTAAAACAAAAATTTCCCTATAAAATATTGTACCTGGCTGAAAAGCATATGGAACTTAGATAAAGTCAAAGAAAGACTAAATTACTAATTTCTCATTGTTTAGGCTCTTATCAGTTATTTTCAGTGACTTGGAATTTAATCATTTCCAGAAATTCAACAGCAATAAAGATGGGACATCCAGACTAAACTGAAGTTCTGAAGCAGTCTTCAACCCTGCAAGTCAGATTTCTGAAGATGTAGTATGTGCCATTCTCCTCCTGTAATATTATCTTCACAGCACATGGAAACTGTTCTATTGTGACAGCTTGTTTTCAGAATAAAATAAATGAAAACTAATAACGTATATTGCTGCCAGCTTGCAGAAAAACTTCAAGAGAATGTAACATATAGCATGAAACCACCCTCATTCCTTTCCTCCCCTCCCTCAAATAATAGTATCATAGAATCATAGAATATGTTGAGCTGCTGGAAGGGACTCACTCATCAGGAGCACTGACTGCATCTCCTGACCCTGCACAGGACACCCTGAGAACCACACCATGTGCCTGAAGTGTTGTCCAAACACTTTCTGAACTCAGACAGGCTCAGTCTTTGTAGGGAGGCCATTTGAAATGATCAATATAAGCTATACATCAAATGGGATGGAAAGACAGTTTTGTAGATTTTATTTTTGTTTCCAGCAGATATTCCTTCTTGCTGTGGACTTGCTGTGACAGTTTAGCATTATTCATTTTTTATTGTCCAGTTTGCCTGTATACATTGCTACCTCCATTTGCTATAGAGGTATATTGAAACAGGCCTGAGTAATAGCCTTTTACTCCCAAAGGTCCTGAAAACCTTGTTCTCTTCAGTTTCCAGGAATGATGGAACAAGCACTTCAGACAAACTTATGCAGCAGCTGGTTACGCTGCGCAAATAGTTCTGTCAAATGTTGTTGATGTGACTTCTCGTCCAACAAAATCTTTTCTTCTACTTACATAAATCTCTTTTAAATGTGTTTTCTAAGTTTGCTCCTGTCTTTCAGGATGTACCAAAGGAGAAAGCCCTCACTTCCTTCAAACTGCAGAACAAAACTGGACTCTGCAACTAGCTCCCTCCTTTGCTGATTTTGGTCATATATATTGCATGCAAGTCGAAATATTTTCATGTATAGGAAAGCTGGTGGCAATAAATATTTCTCGGTCAGGCCTTTTTGTTTCATGTTGAGCGGCATCAGTGAGCATAATAAAAATAAGTGGGGATGAAAAAAAAATAAATGACTGATGACGCTGTTGAAAGCTTTTAAGCTGAAATAACTGACAGGGCTAATTACTTGGCCCCAAAATCATTCAGGAAAATGAGGCAGAGGTGAGCTAACAATTCATGTGCTCTGCCTCTGAGTTTCTAAAACAAAGATGGTTCCAAAGTGCATAGCAGGAAGAAATCAGAGCTGAGTAAGTGACAGGTAATCAGTCATATTGACTGAAATACAGCACACATTTACAGTTCCTCTGACGTGATTAGATTAGTTTTAGTTTTTAACGCGCAAAAGCTGTTCTGGGGTTTGATTTTTACTTACAAAGATGTTAGGTGCTTTTTTGTTTGTTAACTACTTACAAAATAGTTTTTTTTTTTTTGTTTCTCCATACTTGAAGATTACACCATCATTTACCAAAAGCTTTTCAGGTCTGATAGGAAAAGCACCATCATTACTTCTCAGCAAAACAACTATTAAGAAATAACCCAGGTTAGCATCAAAGGACTTAAGCTAAATGCATAATGACCTTCAGTCAAACAGCTGCAAATATTATTTGAACATTTTTTTCTAATCTGTCACCATACTTGTACTGTGCAAGATTCTCCTCTCCTGAATTTTCTTTGTCTGTGCTTTTTTCAGCTTTCTGGCAGTTGTCAATGTATTGCGTTGCAGTGGATCACAATAGCATGATTCTTAAAGGCAAAAACACTGAAATAGAAGAATTTATCTCTCTTTCTTCTTAATATTTAATGTTTTCTCAGGAAAAAAAAACAACAAACAAACAAACAAAAAAGAAACCAGAAAAACAAACAACCAAACAAACAACCAAAAAAAAAAAACCAAAAACAAAAATCAAACAACAAAACCCAAAAACAAGAGACAGTGTATTGTAATATTCTTGTAAAATTTAATTACCAAGGTATTTAAATTTTTATCCTGACCCGGCTTGTAAAGACACTGATTTATGTCTGTTTATGAAGAATCATAAGACAACGTTTTTTTATTTTCTCACTGGTGTTTTAACTACAGTGTAATAGCCAAAAGAAAGTATCATGTAAATATATAAGCATATACTCAATATATTAAACTTACAACAGCTACAGATAATCAGCCTAATAAATAGCAGCATCTGATGCATATGCTTCTAAAACTAGGGAAGTGTGATTTAGCACAGCAGTGAGATGCATTCATGCCTTTCCTGGATGTGGCTCTGTGCCCTGCAGAAGGGCTGGGATACTGTGTGGGGAAAAAAAGCCAGGCTTTGTTACCATGTGCCTGATGCAGGTCACGCATGATCTGGGATGGGCTTGTAAAATTTCAGTTGCGGAAAGGATCCTTCCAGGCTTTAACTCACTGCTCTGAGTGAAGCTTTACAGCCTCATTAGATATAACACAACTATGCTTAAAAATGTCTGGTTCTCTCCTGTGGATTCCAAAGTCTACACCTAGCAAAATGCATTTCCCAGTGCTGCAGAGATTGTGTATGTCCAAGAGTCACCAGTACTTTAAGAGAAAATGAGCAGAAACAAAAACTATTTTGAGTTTGATCCTACCCTAGTTAAGGATAATCCACATGATGGAGCTTCCCCAGAGCTGGCAGTTCCTGAGCCAGAACTCTATCACCCCCTGAGGTGAGCTAGCAGACTGTGTTTTTGAAGCCATTCTCCATCCACCTCCCTAAAGGGAAAATTATTTTTATTACACTGGTATAATTTTTTATACTAAAATATTCAGAATAATCATTGCTGGTTTTTTTTTACCGACTGATAAGGTATTGTTGTCATATAACTCTCTAAAAATAAACCTCCCCATTGCATGTCAGAGAATAATTCCAAAGACATTAATATCCCCCTTGTTGGAGCAAGGGTTCAGGAAATGGGAAATGCCAATTCACTTTTATTATCTCAAGACAGTCAAGCCCACAGCTTTTGCCTCCAAAGTGTTCTGGTTGTTGCATAGAGAATACTCGTTGCAACAGAGAGTATACTCTGTTTAACAACATAATGCAAAAATAATTATAGAAGCAGTTGTTTGGAGCCATGCACGCTCAGATGTGTGTCCTAGTACTGAGGCAAGGATAATACTTAATTTTCTTTGAAGATCTTAAATCATCTTTGTATGGTAGCATAGTTTTACCAAGAGGGGAAGAAAATGCTCAGTTCTAGAAATTCTTCCAGTTTAGAAAGAAGAGTTTCTTCCAGACAATATGGAATTCCCATATTCCAACAGGCTGAGGAGAAATAATTAAATTCCTGAGTAACTGCTTTAATCCTGATATTGTTGTATATGAAAGATTCCACCTTTATCACTTCCTTTTTTTGTTAAAAATCTGACTTTGCCAATGCATTCGCATATTAGACAGTGTAGCTTTCTGTAACTCTGAGGGTTTATGTGGAAAACCAGTTCCACATGATCAGTTTCATGTATCATAACCAATGATTATGTATCATAACTTATGAAGAATTGTTACGCTAACATTCAATCTACTAATTAGAAATTACTAGCAAAAAAAATAATCCAAATAGAAAAATAATTTTTGGGGGGTATAGTCCAAAAGCTTGAATCAATTGTTTAGTATGTAAATTACATAGTGGTTATAAAGAATTATCAATGTGTGACATGACTTATAGATAGAGAAAAGTTTTCAGGAGAAGATGTCTTTCCTTTTTCAGAATCTCAGGCAGCATGTAATTGGCATTTATCAGGTAGGTCGGTTGGTAATATTCCAGTGATCACACTGTCACCATGAAGTAAATCAATACACATATTCCCTCTATAAAATTTAAATTGAACGGCACATGTGAAACATTAACATGATAAAGAGTACATTTTTAAGGATGGGACATAGAGTTTGCAATGCTCTGCTTAACATTCTTGCTTCTTTAATATCTTGCTGGAGCCTTTTCATATTTTATTTATCACTCTGGCACAAGATATAATAACACAACGTTTACTACAATTCATTCACTCTTAAGAATATGGTCAAACCGTTCACTTTAGGATCTAAGCCAGGTGCTCTAAATCATCTGTATTGGAAGAATAATTTTTCTCACCATCAACTAAGGAAATTAGGTTTCTATCTTAAGTGTTCCATGTCACACCTCAGTTATATCCCTAAAATCACCTAAACAAAGCATGCTTAACAGCTGTATTACTCAAAAAACTCCTTGTAAAGACTTGATTTTTACATACTCGTTGGGTATATTTAATGCATTTTTCCCCCTAAACTCCATATTATTTTTCTTCCCCATGCAGGCACAGGCTGAGGCGAAAAATTATTACTTTTACAGATGAAATTGTGAAATAATCAAGTACAAGTTCATAATAGTTTACTATACTTTGTTTCAAGTTTTGGTTTACTCTGTACAGTTCTCTTAAATGTTTGTGATTTAGTGCGTGATATAGATATGCAAATAGTGATACAGTAGGATACCAATGGAATATTTTCATTTGTATTATTTTATACTTTATAACAAATATGCTCAACTTATCACAAGTGATATTTATGTGTTACAATTAAAGTGTTTAAAGTAAGCTCTCTATAAATACTGCTCATTTTGCAATGAAATGCAAAAGTAGTGAGTGCTGAATTACAGGTCCTTCTCTTGTGTGCACTAGGCTATCACATTCACAGATTCAACAAATTTTCAATAGAAGCCACCGAGAATAAAATAATTGTCATGAATTTAAGAAAAAACTTAAAATATATACTCTAGAATATTCCTGTGATTTTATTTTTATTTTTATAGCTTTCTCTATGCAAATATACTAAAGACATATTTTAGACTCTCAGAAAACAGGTACAAACTGCTTGGTATCTTCAACTCAGGTCCTACTGCTGTCACTAGGAACATGTGGATTGTTGCAAGCACTTGGGATTCCCATGTAATGCTTTTACAAGGAGTGGAGCATTGCTAAAAGCCTGAATACAACTCTGGTTCTTAGATATTTTTTAAAATCATGATTGTGATTATAATTATATAATTACATATGGTCTGTTCCACTTTTTGTTGCCCTGTAGTCTCCAGATTTTCAGAAAGTAAGCTCATCATGGTTAGAAGCAGAAAGGATATGTTGATTTCTTGCTTGGATGGAAGACCTCAGGGAAAAAAGGCAGATGCTGCCAGAACTGATAGTGACACAGCAAGTAACACTGTTGTCAGTGAGTCACTTTGGAACCAATTCTCAAAGCATTGCAAGACAACCCCATGCTGTTAAATCTGTAGCCTTAGCTACTTTTCAATATCAGAGTAGGTGGAGATGCATGGGGCTTTCAAGGCATACCAAGGTTACTGAGAGTAATTTCATGCACCCAATCTAAATTCTCTCTGTGTATTGAATGAATAATTTCTTCATCACTCCCCACAGAAAACCCATTGTAGTGTAATGAATGACATGATTCCTGCCAAAGGTTGTTGAATTTCTATGAACTGTATCTATTTGCACCTTCTCTACATAAGGTAGCAGATGTAAAATACCATCATTAATGATAATAATCTACTATGATGATAATTAAAGTGTTTAAAAACAATTTATCTAATCTTTTCATTAATGATCAATTACCACTTAGAGATGATGATAGGAGGGAAAAAAATGAACAGAAGGTTATGACAAATAGATAATAATTTACTTCTAACCACTATTGTGCCCATTTATATTTCTTGAACTATTGTTTACAATGCAATCAGAGCATTGCATTTTAGCCAGTAAGAAATTACATATATTTTTTCATTTGCTGTGGAGTAATAAAAACAAATAGCTATACTTGGGCTTATACTCTTGTTTGCAGCTAAGGATTCAGTCTCTGAGTTTAGACCTTTAAACAGGTTTTTTGTTTCACTCCATATATACTCCAAACACTCTTCAGATAACCTTTGCTACTTATGCATTCTTGAGAGAGTTAAAAAACAATATAATCGCAGCAGACAAAGAATTTGCTAAGCATTTAGTCTGTGGAATATCTCCCTCTCCAGTTTATTTCTCAGTTTTCTTCCAATTAGTATGCTTTGGTTGGGAATTTGGTTATTCAGTCTGAATAAAATTATTCACCCTTCAAGATGCTTTATGATTAAGAACATGAAACAGTGACAGCTACAAAAAAGAGATGTTTCCAGAGAGTTTTTACTAAGGTTACATGCACCTTGGGAAAATCAGTTCTTACTAAAGGTGTGTGAAGAATTGTGATATGGAAAAGAATAAGAAAAAAATTAAGAGAAAGATGGCATAAGTATAAATAGAAATTTTTACAGAAGTTAAAATTTAACTCCTTTATGCTGGATAATGATAGAAGACTACCTAACTGTGGTGTACTGTGACCCAAAGAGGGCTGCATGGCCTGGATTGCAAAGCAAAGCCTCAAACAAACTACAGAAGTGCAAAAAAATTTCATATACCAGGCATACTCTGTGGCCCAGAAGCCAGCCAATATAAATGGCCTAATTCCATGTTATTAAATTCTTTTACCCACACCAAAATAGGTCAATTTCATGGAAAGTGACTGCAGAAAATAGTTTCTGATCTACACTAATTTCTCCAAATGCCCTGAATTTTTCAGAGAAAGCTTTACTTGGTGGTCAAAACTGTGTCCTGGACTGTTCTAAGACTAACAGTACAGACAATGTAAATCTTCAGATATTCTCATATCCTTTTTGCTTTGAAAAGCAAAATGTAATGAGCCATTGTATATCTTTTAGTCTATGTAAATACACCATAATTTCGCTGATTAAATGGTGGTGCAGGGAAAATAAAAATACAGAGACTTTTTTATGACTACCTGTCAAATGTATATCTCAAGTGAGTGAAATAGAAACAGCAGGCAAGAGTCACTGAGCTGTGTGACAGGGTAGTGGCCTAAACAAGTAAGATGAAGAGGTAAAGAGTTTTTCTGGGATGGTGAAGACTCATGATTTCAGCATAGCAAAATATGGAGAAACTGAGAGCTGGAAGTGATTCACCAAAGTATAAATTCTTTTTGCAGTGCTATTAGGAGAGAAAGAAAATTACTTGCGGAGTTGAAGGAGGAGATGGCCACAATCTAGTTACACAATGTAAATGAGATCAAGGAAAAATATGTGTCTCTCACAGGAGAGTGGAGACAAGAGTGCTTGTTGAAAATAAGGATATACAGAATGAGGAAAAAAGAGAGGCCGAAGGAGGACGAGACAGGTGAGAAAGAAATGCAAATGGTACAGAAGTATGAGACTTGGAAAGAACCAGAGTAAAGGGGAGCTACCCTTGGTTCTCCTCCGAGTCCTGTGAAAGCTTTGTGCAAATACTGGTCAGCTGGTATTTATTATTGTACTGATTTGACTGCAGTTTTACTGATGCTAAAGCAGTAGTGAGTCAAAGGTATTGCAATCCAAATAGGTGCTGTTTTTGTGACTGGCTTGCAACTGTACGAGCCCATTTCTGGGGCCTTTGCACTCCTATCTTCCATCACTGTTTGAAATGGTTGGGTAAAGTATATGTTTAACTCAAAAATGAAGTTTTAATTTACTCAAAACTCATGGGCAAATGAAAATCAGACTTGCATAAGATTTTCTGACATTAAACAATATAAGATTGGTTAGCAAGACCAAGCTGGTGTTTTTTTTCCCTTTTATATCTTATGGCATAGATATTAGAAAACTAAAGATGGAGAAAATCAGGATTTGACCTTCCCTCCTTTTCTGATTCAAAGCAAGTTCTGGCTCAGTCTCACAACTAATCTCTGCCTGCAGGCTACTCTGCAATGAATCTGTCCACCTGTCCTGTGCAGGTATCTCCCAATTGCTATAACATAAGTAATTAGTTGCTGGAACTGAATTAGGCATCTTGTCTGCCAGGCAAATTCTTTAATCAATGAAAGACAGACTCATTTTCATTCTGAGAGCCAACAAAGATGCTAGTGCTGGATATAAAGCACAACTTTTAACAGAAATACCAAAAGAAGCCATATTTCCATATCTCAATTACAGGGAGTAGAACAACTTCCCAGAAAGTCGTGCAGACTTATTAAAATGCTTAATTAGGGAGATCTGAACCTTAATCCTGAGTAAGTTCTCTAGCTAAAGAAAAGCATGCAAGCTTTCTGGTTCTAAATTGTCCAAGTAAGGAGAGAATAAATCTTCCTTGCTTATTTTTAAATCAAATCTCTTCCTTCACAATTTAAATTTTTTAGATTAGTGAACAGAATAATTTATTATTCATATGATCTTTTTCTGTAGATTTCTAGTGCACTACTGGGTGGGATTTGTGTTGCATTCTTTTGAAATCTTTAAGAGTAGATACCATTGTCTCTCATAACTCACTTATACAAAGCAATGGATTAAAATATTTTCCTTTCTCTCTCTTGTGGACCAGAAGACCTCTTGCTTGCACTCTGCTTCTGAACCAATTTTTCAATAAAATCTGAGCTAGACTTGTTCAAAGCCACTTGAATAGAATCAGCCACATTTAGTTTACTGAGTTAAAAACTGACCAGCTTTAATGTAGCAAAACTTAGGATAATTAATGCATATGCAATTTCAGTGAAGTACTAAGCTTCCAATAATACATAAATCAGTAACTATGATAAGAATTTTAAATATACAAAGTGTGTATGCATAAGTATATATAGGCAGGCTATTCCTGGTTCAACACTTAGTTGTTCTTTCTTTTTAAATATTTCTACAAACTGTCGTCCTTGACAGTACACCTATTAAAATAAGCTGCAAACCAATAAATAATCACAGAAAATAAATGCAATCTAAAGCGCAATAATATGCAAAGCCTATTCCTGTTATATAATACATAATATGTCTATATAATAGATCATCCAGTTAATAGATCGTTCAAGTGCCATGCCAAGGTTATATAACTAAGTAAATAAAGGATTAGTTTGTGTTTGTATAGATCTTTTCCACTTACACTGAAATTCCTGAAATTACATAAATGAAAGATATTTTCCTGTTTGTTTCTGAATTGTCTATTTTATGAAATTTTCTCTCTAAGATTATTGTTTTCTCTAATGTCTCCAATAGAGGATTTAATATAATCTGTGTAATGCACTGTACTGGCCACTGGTGAAATCCAAATCCAATTACCTGCAAACTCCTACAGCATGGACTGATGTCCAAGGTCGTAAGAATAATCCTTCAACCTTGCCTTATTTAAGGTGTCACTACCAGAAAGATGAATAGTTGTGTGTCTGTTTCCAAACATGTTAGCATTTCTGGAAATTGTCCCTTTTTCTACAGCTGTCTGAATATTTTAAATGTGATTTCAAAGCAACCCTGCGATAATGGTTTCTGACCATCAGAGATACATTTTTTTAAAACTAAGATATGCACAAGTAGACAAAATTCAAGTACTGGGTTCAAACCTTAACTAAATTCTCTTCTATTAAAAAAAGCTTTTAATCATGCTCTCACAAAATTGACTTCTGTTAGCTGGAAATTATGTGATAAAATATAGCTTTATCAGAATAGTTCTTTTGTGTTCAAAAAGGGAAATTCAGGAGGTGTCATCGAAAAAATGCACACCTTAAAAACAAACCAAAGTTATTGCTGACTTCATAAGACACTTGAAATGGTCTTTTATTTGCTGATATCAAAATAACAACGGTATAAATTTTGAAATCCAATTGCATTTCTTCTATGTCAGGACCTTATTCTCTAACAGCATATTTATGTCATATTAAAAAAAAATGACCTACTATCCCTTTGACTAAAATGATTCACATGTGCTTTTATTGCTCAACATATAAGAGTTTATTTCTCTAAATTGCTTTCACACTCACTCTGTCAGCAGTGAACAAAAGAAAGAGACCGGGAAACTAAAGCATAATAAACTTACAAAATATGAATCCACCACTTCACTTAATTGGTTTGATTCCATAAAGCATAATTTATACCAACTAATTATACAGTTTTTGTCATTTAAATGTTGAAGTAAATATAACCCGTCCATTCCTTCTTGAAGCATATTTTAAGAATTGGAAACAAGCCATTGCTGTCCTGGCAGCTTGCTCAGACTGGTCCACTGCTTGATGAGTTATGGGTTAGCCCATTAGCTTTCAGGAATGATGTGCTGAAATATCTTTTTACTTAGCCAGCTATCATGTACATAAGTAGCTGAGAGAGAAAGGCCATCAGTCCCCTTCTGGACCAGGATGCATGCCAACATGTGCACAGCTTTTGTCCACTCCTCTCTACTCAAAGGCACTGTTGTGTTATACCAAATTTTTATTCAATTGCTTGAACATTGCTGTTATGATAGGAAAAGTTACCATTTCAGTCTTTGCCTTACTTCTTTTTCCTCTTGTTTTGGTAAAAATCAAACTTTGGTGTGAAATATTTATTTTAATATTTACAAGAAAAATCTATCTTTAACAATGAAACATGCACAGCAATTCAGAAATCTGCTTTACTAAAGAAGAGCCAGGGAAGACAGAAAAATCTTCTGAAAATAAATTTTTATTAATAAAATTATTCAGATTAATTTTTTCCTACAACTTTTAAAGAAAATATCCATTTACTGAAGTGTCAGTTTTCTGAAATGTGGGCCAATAGATACCTGCAGGTCAAACAACTCTGACAGAAATATGTGTTTAGAGGTTTCCTCTCTTTTACACTCCTCATTACTAGGAGACATGCAAGGTGGGAGTTCCCCACTGAATACGTTCAAAAGCACAGGTTCTAAATAAAAAATTCCATGTTCAGCAGGATAGTCGGTGGTTTTTCATCACTGAATGCTGATAACCCATCCAAACCTGACTGTCTCCTTAAAGGACCCTCAATGAGATGAAGGTGTTTCGTGATACCTTTTTTTTGCAAGCTTGTAATGTATTATTTATCAATGTAGCTCCTTCCAAATATTAATAATATATGTTCTCCGACTTCTGCTGTGAAAACCTTTTTTTTTTCCTCCGGCTTTACTAAGTTCAGAAAATAAATTTAAACTTTATCCTGTGAAATTTAATATTGTCTTATTTGATTAGGTAATCTATAGCATAGTTGCTTTGGCATAAGCCCTTTGCAAAACTGTTGTCCTGATTATGTGACATAAAAAACCTTAACCCTGCAGCAGTTTGTGTAAAAGAACCTTTAGTCCTTTTTTTCAGTCTGCACTACCTGGCTTTGTTGACCAATGATGAGCAATGGGACACTGGAGTTCTCACTCCCAGCAGCACCTAGAAGTCCTGACCTCTTGCCAGGCCTGAATTTGGCACCTACACAGACCAGATTTTAAAGACTTATTTTTCACTTAAACTAAAATTCTGCACAAGTATCCTTTTAGCTATGGTAGGCAAGCAAATGGCAAATTCCATTTCCAGGCAGTTAATTACTCTGAAACATTTCAATGCTTTCAAGAAAAAAAAAAAAAAAGAAAAAAGAAAAAAAGAAAAAAAAAGGAAAAAAATATTTCTATGTTCAAAATATAATTCATACTCCACTTTTTCTCACATAGTTACAAAAAAAAAAAAAAATAGCTAGACCAATACACTGGAGTCCCTACACTGACATTTTAGCTTGCAAGCCATGTTAAGTGTTTGTTATTTTCAATATCAACACAAATCTCCAATCTTATTCTCTTCTGTTTTGTTGAGAGTCACTGCTGTAATTTGTCTTTTGTGGCATTTGATTTAATAGAAAGAAAAGGTTTTCAACCTCACTAGCATGCAAAGTACAGGACAAGCTTGGTCTCTTGTGTGTGATTTTTTTTTCTTCTTAATAGCAACAACTGGAAAAAGATGTCTTAACTGCAATTTGTGTCATTAAATGCAATCTGGGGACTATGTTCTTCAAAGAGTATATATTCCATGATTTCTCAGTGTCATGAAAACCATCTGACATTATGTGAAACTTGTGCATTTCTGCGCCACCACAGTGGTGCAGATGAAAGCATGTAATAAGATATAAAATACTAAGGCTCGTAACAAAAAAGGAAGTAAAATATACAATTGAAAACCAGAATGGGAGTGAGCACTGGGCACATGAAGCTTGTCAATGTACTGAGTTTTCAGTCTCCAGGCAGTTGCATTATTTCCTGTTTTACCCATGGAACCCTTCTAACAGCAAATGTTCCATCTGAAAGGAAGGAGAAGACTGCAATTGTGGGCAGTTTAACAAGCACTGAGGATGAAGATGGTAGGAATGATGGCACAAAGAGGCCCTCTGGGATGATTTTCATATTGATCAGGCTTGGATCATCCCACAAGTGCTTTGACATCATGTCACTAAATTAAAGGAGATACCATGTGAGGTCTGGAAAAATAAAGAAGTCTTAGGATTGAAATTTAGGCTAGCAAATTAAACCTGAACATAAGGACATTTGTAGTAGCATAGTTTGACCTATTCTCACCAGGTACAATCACGGGAAAAAGATTGAAAGGCAATGCTTTAAATGCCTGGCTGAGAAAAAGTGGTGAGGAAAAGTGAGTCCCATTATTGGAATGTTGGGGCACTTTTTAAAGAATAGGAAAAATCGCAAAATTCATTTTGACCATAAGAAAAATAGGCTTATGAAAGTTTAAAAATTTTTTCTATGACCATAGTCATACCTAGTGAAAAGTTCAGGAGAATTTTCAGGTGTTGGAAAACATAAAATTAGAAAAAGATTGCAAAGGTTTGCAGTTCAGACAAAGGGTGCAGTGATGAGAATTCTGCATTCTTAAATGGAGAATGCTACAAAAGATGATAGCCCAGTAGGAAATGCAGAAGTGGTAGCTCATGCAGGATCAAACTAGGGACCATTAAAGAGAAGAAAGAAAACCATAATAAAAAGCCAAGGGTTAAAATAGGAACTAGTATAGGTAACTTTAATGCCTAATGCTAAAAAAGAATATCAGCATTATACCTGTGTTCAATACCTGTGAGAAAGAAGAAAATCAGTCAGGCAGCATGGTATCAAGGAGCAAAACACACAGGAAAGTCACAGAAGATTTTAGCAGTGGAGGAATAATGATGGTTGTGAAAGGCATCTTTGTCAACTAAGACTTAAAAAAGAGGACAGTATTAACATTAGCTATTCTGGAAAAGTTTCCTAGTTATTTTACATTTTGCAACAACTATAATTAATTTAAATGTAACATTTGTGCAGGAGCAATAAAAACCAGAATTACAAGATGTTTGTATTCCGTTAAATAAATAATAAGAAAGTGGAAATAAATAAAACTGAGGCATATTACTATAGAAATTCTGAATGAGACAGCTGAGACTGTTAAATCACTATGGGTGGTGTGGATGCTATCTAGGGATATCATTTAGAAGACCCACAGCAAATGCACATATCCATTAAAAGGCAAATCTGTAAGGGCAAACAACATAGCTAATAAAAGCAAGAGCACATATTTAAAAAAAATGAAGTTGTGTCTCAGAGAAGACAATAGAAAGAACCATAAAACCTGCTTTATCTATAAAACCACAATAAAGAAGGCAAGAAATGAGTTTGAATAAATCTCTGCAAACAAGCTAATAATAACAATTGTCTTTTAAGACATCTGGAGGCAAAAGCTTGAGAGGAACTGTGTAAAGACACCCAAAAACTAAGATACAGAAATTCTCAGAGAAGAAAAGATCACAAATGTAAAACTTTTTTTTTTTAATTTTATTTTTTTATTGTTAGTATAGAAAAACTGGAGATTTTTTTCTATGCTAAAACTTTATAGGGGACTCAGGAGAAGGTTAAATTAGCTATAGAAGCAGTTGTGGAACAAACAAACACAACAGTAACAAATCATTTGGATTAGGTGTTACATGCCCAAGAGCCTGAAGAATGAAATAAGGGAACTATTATGATGTGCAATATTTTGCTTCAAACCACTGTGGCACAAGAAGGCTTGGAGGTATAATATAACATTGATGTTTTTTCCCCCAAAAGTTCTCCAGGGAGTCCAGGGGAGCTAAGGATGGATATGACTGACATGTACAGGCAAAAAAGTAGGAGCAGATTTGCTCAACTCATAGAGAATTTCCCATACTGAAAAAAGAGAAATCAACACAGCTTCTCTAAATAAAGCTGATATTTTGCAGTACTTTCTGAATTCTTTGAAGAGACTAACATGCAGGCAGTTATGTGAAGATGGATTCAAAACAAATGAGGGGAAGCTGTTTTTTATATGATATATGATTAGTCCATGTACCTCTGACAGAGGATGTGGACTCTGAAATTTAAGTTTCAAAGCAGTGGAGCAACTAGCTGCAAGAATACATTGAGGGTTGCTAAACACAAAGACAACATTAGAACTAAATATAATTAGAAAGTAAGGAATTTTTTTGAAGTTTTGCTTGGCCTGTTTTATGGATACCATCTAGACATGAGTGTAAGAGACAGAAGGAAGGACCAAATGGATTCTTCTTGTAACATGATCTTTCTTACATGCCTGCAAAAACACAATACCTTTTCAGACTGAGTAAAAGAAGAATTTTTATATGAGAGAAAACTTCACAGTCGCAGATGTGGTTTTGTACCTACAGAGCATTTATAATACATGTAGTGGGATTTCAATTCATGACAAGGAAGAGATACAAAGTAAAAAGCTGCTGTGATCTTACTGCAGATTCATGCAATATATTCTAATACAAATTTGCCTTACTAACGATTTTAGCAGCTAATTATTTTTGCATAGTTATCAAGACTTATGCTTGATTAGTTTCTGCATTTTGAAGGTACAGAATATACAAAATTTCAGTGAATTTATGGAGACAAGTAAGTGACAATCCTCTTAATCATACACAGACTATGAAACTCTTTAAATTATCATACTTCTGAAAAGTTTCATTTAAACTAATTGATGTGAAACATAATAAATTATCAGTGAATGATCACTGTTTTGAGGCTGTAAGTGTTTTAAGGGACAGATATAATCTTCTGGGCCAAAACATATAAAAATCTGCTCCTGAATATTATAATAGTAACTTTTAGCATGAGCTAGCTCTGCATTTGGTACTTGGAAGTCTCAGGTTATAACCTTTTGGAGTTTGAAGGGGTCCATGCAGTTTCTCGTGAAAAAGTAGTATTTCCCAAATAATTTTATGGTGTAAATGAAATTAATTCATTGGCTCAGGCTGGTTTTATGGAATGATGGCATATATCCTCTTAAATATTCAACTCATACTTTCAAATTGAGCTTTATATTATTAAAAAAAAAACCAAAACAAAACCAAAAACAAAACCCAAACAAACAACAAAAAAACAAACCCCTAAAAACCCAAAATCAAACCAAACCAAACCACCAACAAAAAAACAAATAAACAAACAAACAAAACCAACCCAAACCAACAAAAAACATGTTTTTTTTCATCATAAAATGTTCTTTTTCCAGGATCTCAGTTTCTTATCTACAGAAATTTTCCATTTCCAAATTGATACTTTTAGTCATGCTTATTTGAAAATCAGTGCTTTGGAATACTACATACTCTTAGGAAACCTGGGTGGGTTGTCGTTGACATCCGTGAGAGTAATGTTTACAGTGGTAGTACCAGCTAGTCCTCCCAGCTGTCCTCCCATGTCCTTGGCTTGGATTAGAACTTGATATTGTTCTTTCACTTCTCTGTCCATATTTGGCAAAGCTGTTCTTATTACACCTACAAGAACAAATGGGAAAGAAAAGGAGAAAATAAACAAAGGGCTGTGATTGTCTACTCTTAAAAAATAATACTGGATCTCTTGAACCAGGAATAGAATTCTTCTGAATGGGTTGATGAGAGGAGGTCACACAAAAACCTGCAAATCACTCAGGCTTTTCAAATGTGTATTTATCAACTGTTCAACCATTCAAAAAGACTTTTGTCTTTTCAATCAGGACATGAATGGATGAAAGAGAAGGATGGGTTTTCACTAGGGATGTGAATGCTGTGATCATAGGTTTGCCACATCAGGGATGAGGAATACTGCCTTGTACAGAGTAAGACAATGTAGATAGAGGTGGCATTGCAGTGCAGAGACTGCATCTCCACTTGTTTCCAAGCATTCACTTGACAATTAATTCAAATTGTACTGTAGGCCAAGACAATGTTCCTCTGCACAAAAGGTTTTTGTTTGAAGACTCTTCCTTTCCTAGAGAAAGTTTTCTTGATATAGCACAAACATGCAGTGAAAGTTTGAGCAACTTCCTTTAAAAAGAAGTAATTTAAATATCACAGTAAGACATGATTTTTAGTCTTTAGTGATTTTGGATAGCTGGTCTCTAAGCAGATATGCCATGATCTCCCTTCTGATTTGCTAAGAATGTATAGAATAAAAGGAAGACCTGGAGAAAGAAAGAGGGGGAGAGAAAGGGAGAGGTACTAATGAACACACAAATTAGCTGATGAGGTTGTATAAAGCTAAAAGGTTTGGGGTACTAAAGGCTTTCCTTGAAATCAAATATGTAGGAGAAAATACATGTCTTTGTCAAAATTTTACGAATGTGAATAGCATTGCAAAATACGATTTATTCAACAACAGCTATCAGAAAATGTCTGGGGACTCATTGGTGCAGATAACATGCAAAACAGAAAAATAAACCAACTGAAAGTATGATTTTCCTGGTTATAGTTGTTTTTTTTTCTAGTATTAAACAGTTTGATGTTAAAAGCAGGTTTTTTACATGGTAATAAAGTGGGTCTAGAATGGCAAGAAGCAAACTTAAAGGACCACTCATCTTTATACCAGCTAACCACTGCTGTCCTAACAAGCCAGAATAGGAACATATAATACTTTTTCAGAGTCTAGAAATAACTTTGATCTAAATCTGCTATTTCTGGAATCTATTAAAAATTCCCATTGAATCAAACTCTATAACAATTTCCTTTCTTGCCACATGTAATGATGGTAATGACAACATTATTAGGAATCACTGTTTTCCTGCCTCAGGATGCCATGTACTATACTGCACGCAGTTTGCTCCAAACTGAAATCTTGAATTATAAAACTGCAAAAAATTTGTTCATATTCATCAGATGCAGAAAAAGAATATTTTTGTGAATAGGATGAACTTTACTAGATTTTCCCTTCAATCTCTTAATCTTAATTAATGTTTAATTTGGCATTGTGGAGACTATATGTATAGGTATTTTACAACATCCTTGGTATCATTCCAAGGAGAAAAGACCTGTGGGAAGGAAAGACCTCCTGTGTTATGCTAACAAAATGAAATAACATAGAATTATAGATTAAGAATATGCTAAATTGGAAGCCACCCATCAAGATCATTGAGTATAACTCATGTCTCTGCACAGGACACACCAAGAGTCACATAATGCACCTGAGAGCATTGTCCAAATGCTTCTTGAACTCTGTCAGGCTGGATTTGTGACCACTGTTCTGGGAGCCTGTTCCAGTGCCCAACCCCTCCTCTGGGTGAAAGACCTTTCTGTGATATCAAACCTAAACCTCTCCTGACTCAGCTTCATGACATTTCCTCGAGTCCTGTCACTGGTCATAAGAGAGAAGAGATCAGTACTTGCCCCACCTCTTCCCCTCATGAGGATGTTGAAGACCAATGAGTTCTCCTCTCAGTCTCCTCTTCTCCAGGCTGAACAGAACAAACAACCTCAGCTGCTCCTCATACGACTTCCCCTCAAGGTCCTACACCATTCTTGTGGCCTTCCTTAGGATGCTCTCTAACAGCTCAATGTCTTTTTAATATCATGGCACCTAGACCTGCCCCCAGCACTGGAGGTGAGGCTGCCCCAGCTCAGAGCAGAGCAGGACACCCCCCTCCCTTGCCTGGCTGTGATGCTGTGCCTGATGACCCCCAGGACAGGGTTGGCTCTCCTGGCTGCCAGGGCACTGCTGGCTCATGGTCAGCTTGCCATGGACCAGGATGTCCAGGTTCCTTTCCACAGTGCTGCTTTCCAGCCCCTCATTCCCCAGTCTGTCTGTACAACCAGGGTAGCCCGATTTCAACTGCAGAATCTGGTACTTGTCTTTGTTAAGTTTCATATTTTTGGTGATTGCCCAGCTCTCTATTTTGTCAAAAATCTGCAGGACCTCCCTGCCTCAATGGGAGTCAACACCTCCTCCCAATTTAGTGTCATCAGCAAACTTATGTAGTGTTCCTTGCAGTTCTTGTGCCCAAGTCATTCATGAAGATGTTGAAGAAGACTGTGTTGAGGATGGATGCCTGCAGAACCCCACGAGTGACAAGTCAGCAGTCTGATGTCACCCCTTTCCCTACAACCCTCTGTGCCCAAACCGTGAGCCAATTGCTCACTCATCAAGTGATGTGGTGTTCACCCAGCTGTGTGCTGGACATTTTGTCCAGAAGGATTATGTGAGAGATGGTATCAAAATTTTTGCTGAAGTTCAAAAAGATTACAGAAAAAGATGACATAAAAAAAACCACACAAAAAACGCCCCCCACACACACACACAAAAAAACCCAACAAAAACAAAAACACACAAAAAAAAACCCAAAAAAACAACAACTCAAAAACCAAACAAAAAAATAAAACCTAAAACAGAGCATGGGCACACAGTGGGTTGGGAAGAGAAAATGCAGTTTATCTGGTTGATATAGAAGTTCTGGTTACAACTCAGTGGCTTTCTCAGAAATGTCCCAGGAGTTTTTCAGAAAATTAAGAATGGGCTATCACTCCAGTAGTAAAGTTCCAAATCACCCATTGGTTAGTAAAAAAAAAAAGCAAAAACAAAATCAACCTTCTCTTCAAAAAGAAAGAAAAGTAAAAAAAAATTATGTCTAGCAATTCATAGGCAATTTTCCTTTTTATGCCTCCTCTATTTCAAAGGCTTAGAAAAAATACTGAGAAATATTATTTCTTCCAAAATCAGTCAATATGGACAGGAAAAATATGAACTAGAGTAATTTTACCAGCAAAATAGAAAAATAAAGTAGAGGAAAAAATCCATGGGAAGGAAAGGGCTACAAATGTTGGTATTTCACCTTCAGCATCACAACGAATATCAAAGAATAGATTTAAATAAAAAAGAAATTAAAATGTAGAAGCCTTATGTGCATGTAATGGTATTCTGAGTTTTTATAAATCCTTTTACCTTAAGATTTTACGATATTGTTCAACTGTAGAACCTAATAACTTTTATTTTCTTTTCTGTCTTTTCAGATGTCATCAATACCAAATGTGTAGAAAAATATGGTCTCCATGACATTTCTGAAAACTGAAAATATATGGGACCTGGGCCAGAAGATTTGCTTTCCAAAGTTATTGACCTGTAATTCAGCAGGAGATCACTCACTTTTGTGGAAGAGAAAACGCAGGTTCCAAGAAAAACCTCCTGCATAAATATTAACATCAATACTCCTGCTGATACCAATTTGGATTTCAATAATATAACTGAAGTCAGAAGATGGACTAGAATGACAAGTCTAACAAATTCTGGTGACATCTAGCCATAAATAAGAATATTGACCTCATAAATATATCAGAAAATTGGGTGGAAAGGATATTTTAATGGTGGAATGGACATTTTCATAGAAAAGAGAATATACAGTATAAAAAGAAGAGATGTTATCTGTTTTAAGAGAAGTTCTCATGTTAAAAAATCCTCTCACATTAAAATCAAAAGAGCAATCTTACAGGATTTAAAAATACACCCCACATATAAGATTTGAGGCCTTAGAATGTGCCATTCAAACAGTTGCTCTCCAGAAGGTACTGTATTGCATTTAACTGCCTTGAAATAGCAATAAAAGCTAACTCTCCCACTTCCACTTGCTTATCTACAATAAAAAGATGGAAAAAGATTAGGAGGTCTATAAAGACAAGGAGTTAAAGGGGCAGGTATGACATTCAGACCCATAGAGGATAAAAACTATTGAGTGTGCGAGTTTCATATCAGAGTAAATGTGTAACACCTATAAGGAGTGATTTGGGAAAGGCCTATGTGTAAAGTTGTGTGCTTGAAAAACACAATCCTTATTTCACACATAAAGTTTTGGTCAGTGGTTTCACAGTTACGACTTTGCAATGGGATCTTGAACTAGTAACAGAAATTTCCACATACGTAACAACATCTGTGCAGTAGAAGCTAAAGAAACAAACAATATTTGGAACTGTTTGGGAAGGAATAGAGAACAGAAATGCTATTAAACAGCTGTATACATCCATATCAGCTGCCTCCCTGAATACTGTGTGCACTTTCTCACCCTGAGTAGGAGAAAGATTATTATTGTTATATAGGATGGCTTCTGTTTAAAGAAGTCTTCAGTCTAGAAGAGTTGATGTAGAGAGAACATAAATAGAAATTAACTGCTCACTGTCTTATGCTCTCATGCAATGTGTGAGGTATGAAACAAGAGATGCCTCTCTTTAAAAAACAAACAAACAAACAAAAAAAACAATATGAGGAGCTGATTCTTACCCAAATAAACTTTTGCTCTGTAATTTCTATGCAGCTACTGTAGTTCTGGACAAATCAAATCTACTGGGAAATGTTGTGGAGGAGAAGTACTTTTAGAATTTTAGTTACTTTGACCCTGCTAGCAACCCAGGAACTTTGTAAAGACACGTTCTTTGGAAACAAGAAGAGTATTCCAGGTGCATCACTAAACACTCTTTATCCCTCACTAGAGCTAAGCAGGCCATCACTTTTGGAAACAAAATACAGGGCAGAAACTTAGTACAGATGTTCTTGGGTTCTTTAAATAACTACAGGATTATGTCCCAAAATTGTTTCTGGAATGCAAGAGATGGTAAACCAAGACAACAGCAACAACACAAAAAATGCTTATTCATCTGCTGGCAGTTCTGAGTTTGTCATTGCACCGAAATGTATTTCTTCCCCTTTCCTGTCAAAAGCACTCAGGACAGATTTCTGGCAGCAAAACTCTGCAGTGAAAAACTACTGTATAAACTCCTCAGTTATAAAATAAAGAATTGGAAAGACCAGATCTGTAGCAATGCCTCAGACTTCTGGATTTTAGAACAAATCATTAATCACCGTCCTGTGCAGAGTTATTCATATACCTCTAGAGTCATTGTTAGACTCATGAGTAATTCTCATAATGTGAACTTTCTAACATAAGACACATTGGAACATATTATTGATGCTTTTAGAAGCATGAATATATATATGTTTTTTTTCTGGTATAGGATTTTAAACTATGCTATGCTATTGTTTCACCAATCTTCCACAGCTGTGTCTGTTCTTTTAGCATATGAGTAACTCATTTAAGGTAAGAGTCAGGTTTGTATGATGTTCCAGGGCTAGTAGGGTGCAGGCCATCACCTATGGCTGACTCACTATTGAGTAACAGATGAGAACATATGACACAGCCATTCAAAGTGCCATGGGAAAAATAGTTCTTCCAGGTACCACTAACTACTCTTTTTCTTGTAAATCTTGTACTAAAACTCCGATTTTGGCTTCAGTAAAGCTTTTTCTTGCCACTGAATTTATACCTATTCTTTACAAAACTGAAATGAAAAATTAGGTATAAAGGCAAATAATTTTTTTCCCCAGACACTTTAAGAAGTTCTATTTCAGTTTGAAAAGTAGAATTGCTCACTTCAAATTACAGTGAGATCTCCTGCTAAATGGAGCATGGAACAAAGGAATGTGTACATTGGAGATGGTGTGTTCACAGCCTTACAATGCTCCACCATCAGGGCTAAAGCCCTGAATCTAACATTCAAGTACAGCTACATTGGAAGGTGAAATTATTTGCTGAAAGGAGCATATGGATAGCTCTTCCTGTAGCACACTCAGGATGCCACAATGTGTGTTATTCACCATGTATGTTATCACTTCCTCAACTGAATTGCTAAATATAGAATTAAGAATGACATTTAGAAATATAGGACAAGATACACAATTAACATGTCTACCAACCTTCCAAATACTTCAGTCTCTTTAAACATAATATCTTTTTCCGCTCACATATACAGTAACCCCAGACAAAAATAATATGCCCCAGGAAAAGAGGAGGGAAGGAGATGATTAGCTGTTCCGCAGTCTCAAATTAGTTCAATACAACAAAGAAATAATCGCTGGAGAATTTCTGACTGTATGTTCAGAAAGCAAAAATGCTGAGACTACCCAAGTTAAAAAACTCAGTCATCAGGGAAAAAAAAAGGATACATGTAGAATAAAATTTCATCTATAGGGAAATAGTAAAACATTGAGAAAATAATTATTCCATGTAGACATATTTTAAATATTCCAGGACTGATTGGAGGAACATGTTTCTTTTGTTTCTACAAAACATTGTAATTCATAAAAACCTAGTCAATACTCAAAACTGAATCATGCGGAGAATTGCTCTCCTGGATTTTGGCCGTATCAACCAGGTCCATATTTATTCATTGATACGGGCTACATGAATCTAAAAAAAAAAGCTTAAATCTTCCACCATTGCTAATAAACTATTTACCTGTCTTGGGATCAATGGAGAAATATGGCTGCCCCTGAAGAATGCTGTAAACCACTCTAGCACTGTTTCCATAAGTGGGATCATCAGCATCCGTTGCCTTTACTTGAAGCACATATGCTCCTGCAAAGAAACAAAAGTAATCACATTTTTGTCATAGAGAAGTGATCAGGGATATTTCAGACACACTAGTCCAGTTGCCAGTGGATTCTTTTGCAATTCTTGCTCCACTGGAAAAAAGGTGAGAAAAAACCTGTTAATTCTTCTGCTCCATGCTAGCAACCACCTAGATAATAGCTGAGGCATAAAGGAGAAGAAAGGGAAAGGTATCCACTGCCAGCAGACACTTACAAATAGTATGTGATGCATGCATTATTTGCAAAAACTTTTTATATAACACATACAGGATGGAGGCTTGGGAAAACTCAATACTAAATTTTGAAAAAGGATTATACCCCACAACTTCCTGAAAAAGTAGATAACTATGAAAGTAAAATAGGGGAGCTGCCTTTAAAACAAGTGTTTGGTCAATCAACTCCTGAATCTTCAGTACAATGAAGTGAACCAAGCTCTAAATACATTAAAGAACAAGTTGGAATTCATATTCCTACTGTAGAATAAAATTAGGTGGTTAGTTCAGATAATTGTCTCAAAATCCAGACTTGAGTACCCTTGCCCTTCCAATCTAGCTCAGTAACAAATAGAAGTACTGGGGAGAAAGTAGTCCTTGTCACTTTGTTTTCAGCCATTGCTATAGACCAGACTTTGTGCAGTTTTCTTTACATTACAACTTAAAACAGACCAATGGAGCAAAAGAAAACCACATGAAAGTAGAAAACTCATTGTAAATGGCAACAGTCTGCATTAAAGTCTTGTTGCTCCTGCTGGTTGCTAATCTATTTACTTTACACTGCCCCATAATTAAAATAGTTTTCAAGCTATAAGCAAAACAAACTGCCATATTGTTAGACTTTCCCATCAGCTTTGAAGAGTTGTTTCCTATGATCTTCTGTGCAATTCAATGTTGGAATTTGCAATGCTGATTTGGAGTGAAGGTTGCCTACACAAGAAACTTAACAGTGATGTGTGTTATCTCCACCATTCCTGTTTTAAGCAGCATTGTGTATTTGGACGTTATTGGCACTTTTGAAAGAATATCCATGGAATAATGCAAGAGCTTTAAGACAATTTTTCTGCAATGAAAATCGACATGTTTTAAAGAATATAAGAATTGGAAAAGAACCTTTATGGACTTGTCAAAGTTTAGTTCTGGGAGTACTTCACTGAGAGATGTTCCATGTGAAAGGTCCTATGACTTAGGCAGGAAGGTAACAGCAAAGGTTAATTGTTTGGAGGATAATTTTTTTCAGTGCCTGGCACAGATAATCTCATCATATGAGAACTGACAGTGGTGCTGAAAGGTTTGGTACTAGCATTGTAAAAACACTTGCTTCATGATGGCAGCATCAGACTTCTCTTGTTACAGTTTATTGAGCAATAGAGAATGAAAAGCTATTCCAAAAGATATTCTATCTCCTGAGGAAAACACAAAAATATAAGTGTTATTTGATTAGCAATCACTTTTTACACTTAATGGGCACGTCATGTTCTTAAGCTAACAACAAGTTCCAGTAAAATCAACTTCTAAAAGAAAGAAAATCATAGCAAATAATAAAAGAAAATATATGAAAATTAATTAAACACCACAGCTGAATCCATATCTATAACTCCTCACTCAAAAATGTAATGATGCAACATGAAGGAAGCAGACATTGGCCATGAAACTGCCTGAAAATTCTGTCACTGACCAAGGTACTTGATAATCCCTGTGCATACTGATTATTAGTGTACATGTTCCTAGGTACATGCTCCAGGTAGTCCAAATTTATTACACAAAAGGAGGAAGAAATGTTGATTCACAAACTAAGTTTTATTAAGGGAGACATACAAAGTCTCATAAATAGTTGGCACTGAATATGAAAAAAATAATCCATTTCACATTGACAACATTTTCAACTGTATTAACTTATCTGTCAGATCTTTTTCAACTAACAGGTAATATGTAAAGCTTATATTGTTATGAGAGATCTGGCATGCTGGTTTGTATTTTTTTAATATGCTTCCAGTCATTTACTTATGTAAATGCATACCTAATGTCTTAAATTGGTTTTCTGAAATTGGTTTCTCATCCTTTAATATTATCAAGCTCTCTGTATCTAACAATCTTTCTGTTTTATTGCAAAGCATGAAACTAATGTATTTTAAAAGTAGACTGTAACATCAGATTATATTTTTCCAGGCAATAATGCAGGGCACTACAGTTGTAAATCTTGAATGCACATAGGTAGTGAGAAAGGACCACATTAACTATAGTTCATGAAATTTTAATTAAAATATATACTTACATTACTACATGGAGTAATGAAATGAACAAAAAAAGATTTTTTTTTAAATACATTATATGATTGTCAACATCTAAATAAATTTTAAAATTTTTATGTGCAGGCAACACATATTTGATGTAAAGCATTATAAAATGCAGAAAAAATGAATCGTGCTTTAGATATTTATGTTTAGAAAGAGAAAAACAAATAACGTTAAACCATTCACACAGCTCAGTAAATGGTATGGAATTTTAAAGATTGTGTTTTCTTTGAAAAAATACAAGTGATATTGAGGACTAACATACTGTAAATCACAGCAAGCATACTCACCTGAATTTTACTCTGGCTAAAACTAAGGGGGATTCTTCAATAAGTGCAAATAGGTTTGAGCCTAAGATCTATAACTTGTTGGCAAAACTGACAGAAAGGGCACT
Source organism: Toxostoma redivivum (assembly GCA_013397375.1). Lineage (NCBI taxonomy): Eukaryota > Metazoa > Chordata > Aves > Passeriformes > Mimidae > Toxostoma > Toxostoma redivivum. The sequence continues at coordinate 52,151 of VXBI01007030.1, read as the reverse complement.
AATAAAAACCTGTTGTTTATATAAGAATAACTGGAAGGAACTGTAGGATGTCTGAGTTTATACCATAACAGAAAAGTTTATGAAATATTGATTTGACTTCCAGAATAATTACCATTTTTTCCTGAGAGCCTCTCATTGGTAAAAATGCTATTTTGCCAAAATAAAAAGGATCTTTCAAAGAAGAGAAATATTGATGAAATCTCTTCCCATCCAAGGAGTACTAAAAAGAAATTTCAAAATATTTTAGTACCCAGTTTGAGATTTTCAAATTGCTTATGAATGTCAAAATTTGTTTAAAAAATTACTTTAAAGTTTAGATCCTCCCAAGCTCTGAAACAGAGTATTTAGTTCATTTATTATCTCTGCTGGGTTTTTTTTTGGTTTTTTGTTTTTTTTTGTTTTTTTTTTAAAGACTAAAATACTGAGCCTTTGTTCTATTTCAACCTGGAAAGAAATTTTACCTTCACCAAAATGTAGATGGGGTGGGATATCTTGCTCTCTGTGAAGATATTGCTGTCTTTCAAAGTAATCAAGCATGAAATATGAGGTTTTTATATTTAGTTTGCTGACCTGAAGAGCATGACAAAGAATACACAAAACCTAAACCTGACTGGATCTAGATAAAATGGCTATTTCATTGTGAAGGAAAATGAGATGATTCAATGCGACGAGAATAACAGAGCAGATTTATTTAGGCACGATTCCTGAAAAAAAATAATGTGCAGTCAATAGAATAGCAAAGACAAACTAGAAAGGAGGTGGCTATAAGTTATGCCTCTTTTGTTAAGAACAGCTTACAGTATGCCTGCAATCCCATTAAGTTTGGTTATAAATGCCAAAATTCAGTTAAGTGATAGCAGTGCATTGTTTTACACAGGTAGTGAGGGTGGCCTGCTTTGAGTCTTTGAAGAGGTAAGAGAAGCCTGGACAGGAGCAGTAAATTTTAAAGGTTAATTGAGAAAGGAAGGGATGGTGAAATGATAGGAGGACTTCAGGTGTTCCATGGGCTCTGGCTGGAGCCACTCTCCACTCCACAGAGATCAGAGGTTCAGTCAGAGCAGATGACTCAGGCCCTCATCCTGCCAAATTCTAAATTTTGCCAATAACAAAGATATCACTTCTTTGGTGATCCTGTGACGCGGATTACTACCGCAACTCTTCTCCTTTGAAATTCAGGACTCTGATTTTGCCATTTTGCTTTTCACCATTTTTTTGTCTTTCATTAGCAGGAAATGAGTATGTGACATAGTATGCGAATTTTCATGGAATTACTTTTTGTAATGGACTATCGAAGGTAGTTTCATCTACTTCATGGTGAGTAAAGACATGGTTTCCTTGTAGAGTCAGAAGAACTGTCATCATCTTGCTGCACAAGCTCTCCCCTTCCACATGCAAGATTTAGTACTTTTGAAAGAAATTACATGATGGTGAATTTTTTTTTTTTTTAATGGGCAGGGGGAAGGAAGAGCACAGCTGCTGGCATAGAAACTAACTATTTTCTGCAATATTCTTTCTAAGCAATTCCAAAAATAGCACTATGGCAACCCAAACAGCATCCATTTTCTTATCAGAATTCAAGTAAAAATCTAATCAGCACATTTCATAGTTGAGGGTTTATTTTTTTGTTGTTTATTTTTTTTTGTTTGTTTGGTTTTGGTTTTGTTTGGTTTTGTTGTTGTTTTTTTTTGTTTTTTTTAAGATTAACTAAAAAAAGGAAGCGAATTTATGACTCACTGCAGCACTACATTGCAATTCAGATCAGGCGATTCCGTGTCTCAATAAATATTCCCCTGACCTGCCACTAGTAGTTTCAGCAAAACTCCAGTGCTCAAAAGACATGTGCATTTGTAAAGAGAGATGCTGACATTGCCCTTTTGGGGCTTATCTTTTACAGAAAAATTACCAATAATAACTTTTGAATATATATTCTGGACGCTGACTCCCACAAAAGTAATGTGGGAAAGACATATTTTACTTGGAAAAGTCAGTTTCCAGTTTATGCATTCATGGCTGTGCAGCCCTGATAATAATACAAGCTTGCTGGCTCCATCAATATCTTGGACACTAGACACAATCAGGGAAAGACACTTTATTTCTGTTTTGCATTCCAGACATCACCCTGAACACGTATATTTCTCTCAGCTGTCAGAAACAGCCATGGCCACAAAAGCAATACTGCCATTCCCTTTTGTAATTGATGAAGAACAGCAGTCTTTTGCTAATAGTTTTGCTGTGCTGGTAGCTAAAAGCAGCTGTTGCAAATCTCAGCATTTAGAGCATAATTAAGCATATTTCTAGTATGTCTAGAATAACATTTAACTTATATTGGCAACAATCCAGGGAATATGGAAGCTGGCTTTTTTTTCCTGCTGGTCATCCCTGTCTCCCTTATGGACGATGAGGGTAAACACAGGAAACCTGCTGTGGGGGTTTTAGCTGATTATTTAGCTTAGAATTATTTTCTTTTCCCATTTTTTTTTTGGGTACTATCATCTATTGGGGTCAGCCAGAGTCAAGCAACTCAATCTGGCTAAGCTAATAACACCTGTTATTCACTGAATATTTATTTAAATTATTTTTATTAATTTAGGCTATTCATTTTATTATAAAGACATTCAGCTGCTTGCACAGTCTCAAGGCTGTGATAGTGTTTACAGAGGTTGCACTTTTGAAGAAAATTAGGAGCTTGAAATAGCAGCTAATAGTCTATACCCAATATGCACATAAAGGAGTGGCCTGGTAAAGTAACTGCTGGAAATTATGCATAAAGAGAATGGCAGAGGAACCAATTAGCAAATACTAAGCTTAATATCTATCTGTTTGAAAAATACACCTCTGGAGAGTGATTTTTCCATTCTGTTTTCAAGATTGCTTTTGTCTTGCCAATATGACAGTAGATCTTCTTATATATGAAATTTAGCAAATAGAAAAAATTAGCTCTGACTTCTCCTTTTATCATCTTGACGAGTTGATTAGTTTTCAGGCTATGACTCAACAGGGACTTAAGTCTGCCAGTATACCTTCATGGCTAGGATAGGTGAGATAAAAATAACCAGTACACTCTCTAATCATGATAGCTATGCTGGCAAATCTCCCACTGTAGATGTTTCTGTGCTGATAAAAACATGCTTTTGCTGTCTTAGTTTATGTTTTACAGGGAGGTGGTTTAAGCTGTATTAGAAGAACCTTTATGATATCAAATGCTATGTCCCAATCAGACAACTTTTCCAGAACACCATAGGAAATCAGATGTGTCCTGGGAAATACATTCTGCAATGGAATTGCAAAATAATAAAATTTAGCCCTACTCAATGCACTGAAATCTTTAAGGCTTGAGGAAAAATGAGTCAACCCCAGAATAACAGTACAAAGAGTTGCTATTAATTTATTAATCTGTAAAGTTGTTTCAGTGTGATCAAAATACTTTTTCAGACTCAAATGTTCAAAGAAAATACTAAGTTCAATTTAAGCAAAGAAAGTGATACATTGGAACTGATTCCAAGCTGATGCAACCTGATGGTTGTCATTAGATTTACCTGGACAGGATTTGTTAATATCAGCTGCATCCCCTTTCAACAACATAGATTCTTCTCATGACAGATAAAAGAGTACTAGATAAAGAATTTTTAAGCAGTCGCTTTTCTCATGGAAGAACTCCTAGATATTCTTAATTGTGGCAAAGATCTTAAAATCGTGACACCACTCCTGACAGTCTCCAAGCCCTCTTCCCCCCAAAATAAAGTATGCCAAAAATGGCGGCCGTCACCTAAAGAACTCAGGAGAAAGCAAGACACAGTGTTACTTCCACTATTTTATGGTTTGAATTTTTCATGAACTGGGGTTTCACACATCAATTCTTCAAATGTCAAATGATTTATTCAGAATGTAGTAATAAGAAAACTCGAGCTTTACAGAGGATAGAAGAAAAAAATTACTGTGAAATAAATGTCATTCATAGTGTATGTTAGCTAAAGAGACCTGGTCTTGAATCCCAGTATATGTTCTAATGCTATATTCAGGCTGGGTTGTTTCGCTGTTTTTACCAGATATTGGGCCTGTCTAAAAATGATTTAATTCTATGTTCACCCAGGTATCTTTAGCTAAGCAAAATTAGTTTCTATACCAGTATTTCATGAAAAAATATTTTAAATTTTGAATGAAATAAAGAAGTTTATCAAGGCCTTTTCCCCAGTTATATTTAGAGTCATGCAATTAGGCTCAAGAATTGGAAACTGAATGACATACTTATGTGGTAACACTTCAAGCAAAAGACATTTGGAGTTGTTGATGATTGAGCGCTTCTAAAGTTTATATTGTCTGTATCACAGTTCTTCCTACCTACAAAAAATGTTATAGTTATATCTCTCAAGAAGGATGCAGAACAATCTTAATAATTTTTTGTTTGTTTGGTTGGTTTTTGTTGTTTTTTTTCTTTATTTACCACTCTTTTCCTACTCAAAATCTACACATATCTCTTGGGCAATCTTGGATTAGGAGTCATGAAAACATGTAAATTAAACTTCAGAATACAGCAGTGACTTCTACACAACCAAGTATGCAGTGAGAACCTCTGTGAAAGTTGCTGACTTTAATTATTTAATCAGAATATTGCTTTGAAGATTTTCCTGCTATTTGAAGATCAAAGTACTGAAGAATCCATAGAATTTTACTCTATACATTTACATTAAAATTTAAAATGTAATCTGATCTGTTCAGTGACTTAATTCATAATGTCAATACTATTTTACACAGCTCTCTATATCGATATCCAACTACACCAACCTTCTGTGGTGAGAGGAGACAGTAACCCCACATACTCACCAGAGGGGTATGACTACAGGGCACCAGAACATGGAACAACATGGATATCCTCAGGCTTGACAAGAGGTTCCCCTCGTGCAAACTCATTTGCAAGAATAAGAGAAATGGCAAAAGACGGATTTTTACTTTAGGTGACATCAGACACATCCTCCATCACAAATGATATTTCAGAAAAAAGAGGGGGAAGAAATCCAGCATCTGGAAACATTTGGGATAACAAGTCCCTGTGTAAATCCTGGTCTGATTCCTACCCATGACCAATTTACATCATACAAATATACATTTTCCAAATACCTCATACCTTTCACCACAATAACTAAACAAATTATTCCTAAAACAAAGCTAATGAACTAGTTTCCCTTTCTACAAGAATAGTACAAGGAACTGAAGGGACTCAGAAGCTTACAATGGATGAACAGAGACAGCTTGAACAAAGCTGACTGTGATGACTCCTTCTCTCTTGAGCTTTGTGTTCCCTCTCAGAAATCCCATTCCTGTTGTAGAAATGACCCACTGACTTATAAAGGTACAAACTGAGGTCAACTTCAGATTTCCTTAGTAACTCACAGCAGTTGATGGACTTTGAACATGCAGCTGAATTATCCTTGCATTAGAGATTCTTGAGAAAGAATGGGAACAAACAACTAGCAGCAGAAAACCATGCAGGCATTAAGGTTATGGGTGGACAGACTTTAAATAGAGCCGCCCTCATATTAATGGTAAGCACATAATTAATTCCACTTTGTTCTTTTACTAGAGAGATTGTAACATCACTATCTCTGGAAGTTCTCAAGAACAGATTAGACATCCATTAGGAACAACATATATGTAGTGATCCTCATGGAAATGCATTAAGTGAATCTGAGATTCCTTCTGTCCCAGCTTTGTTATGACATGTACTGCATAAACAGACTTCCTTCAGAGAACTATTGCATCCTTGTTTTATGACTATGATAGAAGTGGTTTAATTTGGTTCAGGAGTGCACTATTGAAGCAGATCTTTCCCTTGCCCTCAGTATGCTCTTTCAGCATGAGAACTGGATTATTTTGGGTTAAACCTAAGCTCTAAGGTAGCTGGGCACTACATGCAGGGCTGCTGCTAATAGGTATTTGAAAAGAGATTATTTGAAACCATGAGGGTTTCAAACACTCTGAATGCCAAGTTCTCATCACACACTGTTTCATCACACTGCTCTGTTTCTATTGCATCATGCTACTGCTTAGTATGACATCATATTATTTTCAGAGCCTTTAGATAGTATAGCATTACATAAGTATCATTATTATTTCACATCAGGAACAGTTGCAACTTAAATAGCAAAAATCTATAAAGTTTTAACTGAAGATGGAAAATGCTATCATAGTACAACTACACATATTTGGCCAATTTCATGGCACTGAAAAGATAATATTTTAGTGATTAGGAGAGAGAATAAATTCAAACCACGAGGTCATATGACACATATGGAAGGTTTAAATATACACACTTAAAACTGACCAAGACTCTCCTGTCTCAAATATCTTCTATTAGTGTAACAACTCCTGCCTTTTCATGTGCTTGCATTAGTTTTTGATGTTTTTTTCATTAAATCATATAAAAAAAAATTAGTGTACCAGTCTGATTCTTTTGTTGATCAGAACGGTAAATCCAACTTTGTTTACTTCATAATTTGGATCAATAAAATACTTTGGTAATACAGCCTTAGTAAACAAAAGCTAAAGCACCCTTCTCAGCAGGCAAATTTCTGGACTGTGTGCTGCCAGAGTAGGGACTTACATCCAGTTTTGTTAGGAAAAGTCAAGTGAGTCAAAGGAAATGTCAGTGTTTCACTGGAGGAATGCACTTCCCAGGCATAACTGGGAGGATGTTCTTTGCCAAAAGGTCACAGAAACATATTTTTCATTTCTTTCTGCCTTACTAAGCACAACTCAATTTCAAGATACTGCAGAGTTGTTCTCAGCATGAGGAAAGACTGAAGCAGAAGATGGTAACAGAGAGATCTGTTCCTGTTCTTAATTCAATACCAGACTGTTGCTTGACAAAATAGTTTACTATTTCTTAGGTTCTCCATCATAAAATGAAAACAGGAGCCTTCACACCCTCAGTGGTAGATACTGTTCTAAGGCAGTTTAATGTATGGTAACTTTTGGTGCTCTGTAGTGTGACGATAATGGAGATATCTTCTGTTACATCACTGATAGTGACATTATAATATACATAATTTGGAAATGTAGCATTAGGCAGAATACCACACCATCCCAAAGTAAGACATAAAGCAGCACATCTTACTTTTCAAATTCTTCACATTCATATCTTTGAAAGACTTATGGACTGAAATAAAGAATCAGTCAAATAATAATCTCAAGAGCTGACAGAATTACAAAATATTGCTTATTCTGAACAATATTTTGTTAGAGAAGATATTTTATGATAGAAGGAAACATCTTGCAACCTGTGGCTGTGCAAATACCCAATATTCTTTTTCGGTTAATTTGTTATAAACTGAAAGACAGTGTGGCTTTTGGAACAAACAAAAAGCTGGAAGCAAAAATGTGATTTTAAGTTAAAATAATGCTTAACTGAAAAGCATTTCAGTTTTGAGCATGGTAAACAGGCAAGAGCAAGAAAGTTTTTGTTTCCAGGGTTGCATTAGGAGTGGAAGACACTCAGGTATGCTGTGGGAGTTCTCAGTTCAGGTGATTTTTTTTGCCTGAGGAAGTTCAAATTTGTACTGCCCATCTTTCTGGAAAATTTTGTACATGCTACTGCTTATATGCTTTTATATTTCATTTAATCATTCATGGGGTATTCACCTGTTTTCTAAAACAGCTTCCTGACTCATGCAATGTAACTCTTTATTTCATTTTGTTCCATCTCAGTTTCTTCTATATGAGCACTCCTGATCAATGGAAATCTGTGTTTTCAGAAACATGAAACAATATTATCAAGTGAGCCTGAAAGACATACATTTATCTATGACAGGTGGAATAAGACCATTGCTGGTAGAGAAAAAAAACAAAAAAGAAAAAAATATGTTGAGTCTCCTACATAAATTGGACTTTTACATTAAATTTTTTCCCTGACACATTTTTATGTATACATAATTGGCTAACTAGCAAACAGATTCAAGACATCTTGAATTGAGCTTTTAAGTGAGTGAACTCTTCACTGACACAGAACTGACTTCACAAAAGCATTCTTGCCTTTCGTGACTCAGTTTTAACCTCTTATGAGATATTAAAGGCAGTGTTGCAGCAAGAAATATGATGGAGAACATGGAGAAGAAGAGGGTTTGAAGTATAGGGCAAAACCCCCTCTCCTGTCTCCTCCTCGAGACAAAACTTTAAGATTGCTCTATTTTAAAATTAATATTGTTTTAATCAGAGTGTCTTAATTGTGGGTACTGAAGTCTTACCATTTAACTTCAGGCATTTGAGATTTCAATCTCAACTCTCTAAAAGTTAATGTATTTGCCCTTCTGAAAATACAGGCAGTGTTCATTTATCAGTTGAATTTTCATTCATCTGTTATCTAAAAATAAGCCTGAACCCTCATGGGATAGTCTGTGTTATACTGACTGTGAGGGTTGTGGCTGCAAAGCCTCTAACTGGAATGATGCCAGATCAGCTGAAGAGCCCGCCAGTGGTCCTGCTGTTACCCCAGGTAATATTAAAGGCTGTATTCATGTATGTGCCAATCCTCCATGTGTGCCAGAGGTAAATTCAGACCTCCAGCCCCAACAGTTCTTGTTTAGCAATGGCTGACAAAAGAAACTGTTCTCATAGCTAGTCAAAAAGTGTATCTTCTGGCAAAGTTTGATAGTTATCCTTATCTTTCAGCCAGTTAAGGCTGTTTCAGCTCATTTTGTGCTGCCCTTCCCATTTTAAATTCCTCTTTGGGAAGGCTGAGATACTGTTCATCCTAAAAATAACAACAAACTTGTCATTACCTTGGATAGCAAAAGACCATATATTTAGAGGCTCCTATTGTTTTGAAATTCGAAATCTATCTAGCTCTATCATTCTAGATAAAACCAGATGTTTCCCATCAGGTTGATAATTATCCAGAGAAAATGAATAGATTCTAAATTTTCATATTTGAATTTGTGAGCTATCAATTGGTTTTGAGATGCCTTTCTGTTGGAATTATTGACTAGAAGCATTGCCTGAATCATTTTTCAAGCATTCCTTTCTTAAAAATCATTGACAATGCATTATGAATCCACAATATGTGATTGAACTCTCTTGGAATTCTTAAAATACAAAACCTCATGTCACCTACCTCAGATAAATACAAGAAATCCAAAATATTTTGCTCCCCCTTGCAAAGAGACATTTAACACCTTCAAAAAGGATGCTTAGATTCCAAATAACTTAAGATCCTATGTTTCTTATTACATTTCTCTAACTCACTAGATCACTTTGAAGATTTTAGCACTTACAAAAACATGGTAGCCATGGTTCTTTTACCTAATTCACTTGAAACTGGCTCAGAAAATTTTCAAAAGTTTTTAGAAATGTACTTATGTGTCACAAATGCTGGAGGAGACAAAAACCCCCAATCTTTAATAAATTATCATTTATTTCCCAAATCTAAACATTTTTGACATAATTTTCTTCCCCAAGAGCCACAATCACATTTGTCAACTTAACTGATCCCTGAAATGAGATCCAAATTATTCAACAGGGATAAAATAAGTAGCAAGCCTGCGGCATACAACAGCAGTCGTCTTTAGCATTCATTTTTGGTTTATTAACTGCTAAAGATCTACAGCAAATGAGATCATACAATGATACTGCAGTCTAGTTGAATAATCTCTTATTCCTGCAGCAGAATAACTTTTTTGTTTGTTTATCTCTTTGTGTTTTTGGTGGTTTTCTTGTGGTTTTTTTTGTTTGTTTGGGGTTGTTTTGGTTTTGTTTTTGGTTTTTTTCTTCCCCTGCTTAATTAGTTGATTTAGTTTAATTTTGTTGGGCTTTTTTTGTTTTGTTTTGTGTGTATGTTTTTTGGTTTTGTTTATTTTTGAGGGTTTTTTTGTTTGTATTTTTTTGTTTGTTTGACTTTTTTGTTTTGTTTTGTTTTGTTTTTTTCTTGTCTTTTTTTGGTTGTTTTTTTTTTAGTTTGGTTGGCAGGTCAGTTTTGTTCTTTAATTTTTCTACAACTCTGGAAACCTTTTGATGAAGTGGAACACATGCATCTACAAAGGTACATTGAGGTGCTCAAACTTCCAGCATCTGATAGCAGTAAATTCTCTATTTTCCTCTCAAATTTACTAAGGCCTCTAGGCATAGGACAAGTTACCATCTATCAATCCAAAATAATAAAAATGCCAAGTCATCCAATGAGTTGCTAGAAGTAATCTTTCTTTAGAGAACGGTGACACTTTACCTGGACTCACTGCATCGCTGCTCTTGGCTGCTGAGAAGACTCACACCTTTTGCAATTTCCAGCCATGTTCCCATTCCCAGAGCCTCCACCTAGTGAGCCACACAGAGGAAATTCATCCAGTCTAAACTGCAGTTTCCCATAGTTACTTACTACATTTGCTCACCCTCCCTGTTTCCACTGACACGTATCCTTCTATGCACGTTATGCAACTGTCTCCCTTGTGCCCCTGTTTCTTTCTCCTCTGGGTCTTCCACTCTTGAACCTTGCCCAAGTCTAGTGTGATAAAATGTTCCTGAGGCAGCTTCTGTTTTCCCTAGATTTCTCTCTACAAAAAAAAAAAAGTGAAGGCAAGGCAAGGCAAGGCAAGGCAAGGCAAGGCAAGGCAAGGCAAGGAAAGTGCAGCCCCTGCTCGGGAATTAATACCGCGAGGGGATGGTGCGGGCCCGGGGATGAGCGCTCCGGGGTGGCTGAGTGGATGCAGGGAAATTGGGATGTGGGGTGTGGGGCAGCCTGTGGCATCACGGGGTA
>VXBI01007030.1:14175-41335 GCA_013397375.1 Toxostoma redivivum | reverse complement strand
AAGGAAAGGAAAGGAAAGGAAAGGAAAGGAAAGGAAAGGAAAGGAAGACATTTTATACTACCTCCTTCCCACAAACCAATGCTTCTAGATGCAGCACATTCAGTCATTTTTCATTCTTCAACACAAACTTCAACACCAGCCTACTTCTCTTGCTTTCATATTATTTTCCCTTTTATTTTATAAAATAAAATTATATTCGAAATAGTTATTTTTGACACATTTCAATCTTTTTAATCAATTATGGGATGAATTCATGTGAGATTGTATTTTCTGGAAATGTATTGTCAATGAAATATTTCATTCTGCATCACAACAAGGTTTTTCCTGGCCCCGTTGCACCTAGTGCCAACAGGCTTCATGTCATGATACTGAAAAAAATATAATAACTAAACAATATGGACATCTTAATGAGATATCTAAGCAGTGTCACACCACTTATGATTTTATGTTTTTTAATTTATTCATTTTCCTTACTCTGAAGGCCTCTATGATTTATCTTTTTAATCATCAAAAGTTAGAAAAAAACTGAAAATTAATAGCAATTCGTGTTAATGGGGACTAGATGAGGAGAAATGTAAAGGAAGACAGAGGAGAAAACAGGCTTGTTCATTTCATTGTTATTGTAGCTAAATATAATGCAGAATACAGTCCGATTTTCTTAGAATTCAGTAGGCATGTGAAGGCCACACTGAATGGAGGAGTGCATTCTTTGACCCTTTTGTAAAATGGTCTAATTAATTTTCCTTTGTCACTTTCAATATGTTTCTATTGCATGCTTGGGACTACTGGGGTTCCCAATGGTAACTGAATTTTGCAGCTGAAAATTACTGTCCTTAAGTAATTCTAAGAATTTCTCACTGAAAACTCTTAAGCACACATCAAATGTTGGTTGTGGCCACACAAAGAGAGACTCTGCTTGGTTATACTTTTTATTTTACATTGCCTTGAATATTGTTTATTTATTTAGAATACTCACATTTTTTTTTAAAGTCACCTGTGATATTTTCCTCTTCACTATAGATGAAGATTATGTGTTTCTGAAATATTCTTCTCCTGGACCACCATGCAGGATCAAGAAATTCTATAGACTGCATGCTGTTTGGCCGAAATGAGATCTGGGAATGGATCCAGTTCATCCAGTTACCTGATAAGTTACAAGTAGTGCAATGTAGCAGGCAAATATGATGGGCAGAAGGTGCCAGAATATGCTGTTGTCAAAGATTCCTATGGATAAAAGTCACTTGTGTTACCTGCATGGGAATAACTGACTGGATAACTGAGATTTCCAATGCTGCTGGTAAACAACAGAATGCATTTACCAATGACTGTCATTGTGTTTGAAAAGCAAGAACTGCTGCTACTGAAGTCCTCAAACCAACTGTGTTGCAATGCAATAAAAGAGTAAATGAGGGCATCTGTATTCCCCCAAAAACTCCCCGAATCTACATATTATTTGAATTTCCAGTACTCCATTAGCATGTTCAAAAAACTATTTCACAGAATTATAGAATAGGTTCTTTAATAGGTGCTCATAGCTATGAACAGAGAGTTCAAATAAACATTTAATAAATTGTTTCTGGCTAATTTTATTTGTTGTCTTTATTATTCACATGGCATATATTGTGCAAAAAATAATGGTAATTTTCCAAAATGATCAATGGTGAAAATTATGTTGTTAATAACTGTTACATTTCTTTGTATCTTATTTAACTTTTAGGATTTCTTGCAAACTATTCAGTTTTATGGTAGAAGAACAGACTCTAAGTTATGTCTTCAATTTCCAAGAAAAATTTTCCAAAGGACAGAGCCACCAGATGGTGCCATTCACCTAGCCAGATGAGGAATTTGGTCCATTAAAGCTTTCAATTTCTTATGCACAGATAATATTTAATAATCAATATATCCTTGTTCACTATTTTGTGGATGTCCTATGCATTTATGAATGTTATGCTCATTTTTATTTAAAGAACTAAACTTGTCATAGTCTCTCTTTCTCAAGGAAGGGTAGGTGGGCAGAGATGATCCAACATGCTATTCAGTAGCAGAATGTTTACTTTTGGTTTTGGGTTTTTTTTGTTTTGTTTTGTTTCGATTTGTTTTGGTTTTGTTTTTTTTTTTTTTTTACTGAGAAGAATAAAACACAAAGCTGGGAGGAGTGGCCAATAACCAGAGGGCTGTGCAGCCCTTCAGAAGGACCTTGACAGACTGGAGAGATGGGCAGATAAGAACGTTCTGAAATTCAAGAAAAGCGATGATAAAGGACAGGACAGACTGAGGGCTGGAATGCATCTCTGTGGAGAAGGACCTGGGGGGTCCTGGTGAACAACAAACTGTCCATGAGCAGTGTGTCCTAAGGCCAAGAAGGTCAATGAGATCCTGGGATACACTAGGAAGAGCTTTGCCAGCAGGTCGAGGGAGATGATCCTGCCCCTCTGCTCAGCCCTGGTGAAGCACATCTGGATTACTGTGTGAAGTTCTGGGCTCCTCAATATAAGAGAGACATGGAGCTTCTAGAACAAGTACAGAGCAGGGTGACAAAAATTATTCAGGGACTGGGGCACCTCAGGAAGGGCTGAGAGAGCTGAATCTGTTTAGTCTGGAGAAAGATGACTGAGAGGGGACCTAATTAATGTGTATAAGTATCTGGAAGAAGGGTGTCTACAGGATGGAGCCAGGTTCCATAGGACAAGAGGAAACAGGCAGAAATAGCTGCACAGAAAGTTCCACCGAACCATGAGGTGACCAAGCACTGGAGCAGATAGCCCAAAGGAGTTGTGGCGTCTCCCTCACTGGAGATATTCCAGAACTGTCTGAACACAGTCCTCTGCAATGTGCTCTAGGTTGGCCCTGCTTGAGCAGAGAGATTGGACCAGGTAACCCACTGTGATCTTTTCCATCCTTACCCTATCTTGCAATCTTGTGTCTGATATAAAACTTGCTTGCTATCACAGAAAAAAAAAAGGTAAAAAGAAAAGCATAACCTTCCATCTCAGTCCTCTATTTTTCCACTCAGTAGGGAGCAATCCATGTCTGTCTTCCAAATCTGCCCAGCATGTTTTATCATTGGCGAATATATTTCATTTATCTTTTAAAATTTTAATTTCTAGATTTGAAACAAGCTGGAGTTGAGTCTATGCACTGAAGATATGCAAAGGTTTTTCTGATTTACTTTAAATGGCCTTTTCAAAGTATTAAACTTTCTTCTCAGAGAAGAAATATTTTTACATCTATTGTTCTTTTATCAATCCTAGGCCTTAAATAGCAAATGCAAGTCCAAATTCTCATTTTAGCAGGAATCTTACCCTCTTTCTATCTTCATACCATATCTTAAGTAGTCAGTTTTGCCTGATCCCTCATCTGAATACAACAGAAGACTGTTGCACGGGGTCCTAAATCCCTACCTGGCCTAGCTGTAATGAAAAGATATTAAATTTTCATCAGGCTTAATGCAGCATTTGTCAGAGAGGGAGCCTTCGTCTGTCTCTGTTCCCTAGAAGTGACTCCCACAACCCATATCAGGCTGCCTGTCACTACTGTTCCCAGCATAGAAATTACAGCAGACTAAACTTATCTGGAGCAATCAACAAGAACGTTTGAGGTACCTGAGAAACAAGGCACTTTTCTAGATGTAAACACTGTACTTACTGATAAAGCACAGGCTAAAACGGATTAGACACAGACTAAATAGTTTGGTGTTAATTCTGGACTCTTTCCTACATGCCTGTGTGCCAACACAGGGCTAAAAGCCGCACAGGCATAACAATGCTCATCCATTCACCTGAGATACAGGGCATGTCAGCCTCTGCACAGACATGTGCTAATGAGCACGGGCAGCCCTGGGAGAAAAGCTTCTCCTCACTGTGCATGCCCAGGGATTTTGCACCAACGCATGCAAACTCTAAGTGAATCCAACACAGTATTTCTCTACTTAGTGAAATAAATTCGTACATTGAGCAAAAAAAAGGAGCATCTGTAATGTCCGCTTTCATTTTCATCACACCTCTGGAAAACCCTGAAAACAGACTCTCTCCTCTGAGGAATCAAAGTGTCTCCTTGCTCAAAATTACTTGTACATTTAAACTTGAAGTCTCTCAGACTTTACTCAGGAAAATGTTAATGGATTTTGGCAGAACTCTTACTTTTATAAGCATATTCTCTGCCTGATGTATTTACAGAACACTTTAGCTTTTATTTTCTTTTGACTGGTTCTCCATTTATTTATTTTTCTATGTATTTTTCCTTAAACAAAATGTAGTCAAAGTTGTATCCAGACTTTGACATCTTAATTTTGCATATATAAATGCTTACAAAATGGATCTGTGGCCTGAATATAACATATATTTTTGCTTGCATGTGTGTGTTATATATATATATGTATTTGTTACTGACCTGAGACAGTTAAAACTTTTCACATTTATAATTAGCAGGATTCCATACTCTACCAAACCCCTCTTTCTAGGGGTTTGGACTTGCTTGGTTTTCTTAAACTGATGGTAGTAATAACAGGCTTGCATATAAAAACTACAGTGTCAAAACTGTTAATGGTGAATCACACAACTATTAGAAAAAACATTCTGTAACAGTTTCTTAGCTTTTTTAGGGTAATAATTCCCTAGTCAGAAAAAGGAAGATTGATAATCATTTCAAATTTTATTTCTAAAAAAAATGTATTTAATGAGAAAGGTAAGTCATGCTAGTTTCTAGGTATCTGGGGATCCAGCCAAATCTGCTGAACCTGATTTATTTTTTAAGCCTGGTGCTGGTTTCTACAATGGATTGCATTAGTGCACTTCTAGAACAACTCATATCCTGAAATCGAACTGAAATGACAGGAGCCACAATGGTTTTAAAAAATTGATACAGGTGATATGGCACTAATCCAAAATTTGGCAGAATCTGACTTTTATCTCCAGCATGCTTGTTCTTATTGACTGTGGTTCTTTTCTATATCTCAGAGTGTAAGAATGCATTCAAATGATTTTTTTTTAAATTTTATTTTTATTTGCCTTCATTAGTTTCTGCCCCTAGCCCATGTTGCAAAGGCCGACTTATCCTTTCATTATTCCTTTTTTTTTTCACTGTGGAAATGCATCTAACTAAAGAACAGTGGCAGTGCAAGAAAAGTTAAGCAGAAGCATCCCTGCAGTAAGTCCTTTGGCAACAAAGAAGAAATGAAAGATGTCAGATAACTTGACTCAAAACATTAACTTCAGTGTGATATTCTGAGCCAGACTCTGTAACTTTTGGGCATTGTTTCAGGTGCACTGGTCCCAGTGTGTCAAGACAGTGGGTCTTCATCAAGAGTTCCTTAAATACACAAAAATTCAGTGGTTTAAGCCAAAATAAAGCAATTCGTTAACTATTTCTGCCCTTTTTAGACTTAATGACTGTTATTGGTTATGACGAATGAATGATGTTTCTAGAGACTGTTGTACAAATCACCAAGGAATTTTTCTAACAGCAAACCACACAAAGGACACCATAAACCCTTTACTGAAGGTGTGGCACAGGATTCACTTTAACAGATAAATCTTTCAATATTGTTGCAAGTAAATATCTGAAATTGTATGTTCATTTAAATTCTTTTCTCTCCAATATTTGTATACTTAATGTTCTTAACTGGGTTTAGCAATATGTCATCATTAGAAAGACACTATCCTAATGGTATTTTTCATCCCTTTCATTTCCTGATTATAATGCACTAAAATATGCATTTTTATTCCTATAATTACAAGAAAATATTAAATCAAGCACAATAATTTATCCTTTTTTCTTCCTTTATCCCCTGGTAATAAGAAATTTGTGCACGTCTATATAAGAAACTATGTAATAGGTAATATCACCCTTTTTCTTTAAGCTCTGTTATGGTAGGACAAATTTCTTTATAGAATGATAGAATAGTTTGATTTGAAAGGGACCTTAAAGATCATCTAGTTCCAATACCCCTGTTGGGGACAGGGACCTTTCACTAGACCAGGTTGCTCAAAGTCCCATCAAACCCTGAAACTTCCAGGGATGAGGCATCCACAACTACTCTGGGCAACCTGTTTCAGTGTCTCACCACCCTCACAGTAAAGAATTTCTTCTGAATTTCTTAAGAGCCGATCTAAATCTACCCTCTTTCAGCCTGAAGCCATTACCCTTTGTCCTTTGACTTCATGCCCTTTTGGAAAGTCCCTCTCCAGCTTTTTTGCAGGCTCCTTTTAGGTACAGGAAGGTGCTCTGTGGTCTCCCCAGAGCCTTCCCTTCTCCAGGCCCAACAACCCCAACTCTCTCAGCCTGTCTTTTTAGAAGAGATGTTCCAGCCCTCTCATCATCTTGTTGGCCCTCCCCTGGACGTGCTCCAGCAGGCCCATGTCCTTCCTGTGCTGGAGACCTCAGAGCTGGAGAAAGTGTTCCAGTTAGGGTCTCATCAGAGCAGAGCAGGGGGCAGAATCCTCTCCCGCACCCTGCTGGCCACGCTGCTCAGGCTGCAGCCCAGGACATGGTTGGCCTTATGGGCTGGAAGTGCACATTTCTGGGCTATGTGCAATCTCATAAAAGGAAAGAACTGAAAATGGCAGGTGTGTTATCATAATTAGTATGTAACTCGTACATTATGTGGAAAAACACTTTTGATCAGAACTGAACCTTAGCTAGAAAACAGAAGCATGAAAATTATGAGCTTTCAAATTTTTTGTGCCTTACATATGGAACACAGGAATTAAACATGCTTTATTAAACCATATAGGGCCTTTAACAACGAGTTTTTCACAAGACAAAAATTACAAATACTGCTGCTTAGAGGCAGCACCACTAAAGAGCTCAGCTCTTGCTCGAAAAAATTTTTGTAAAGTATGTTCCCACCTTTATGAATGCAGTACACTTTGTCCATATTTGCAAAAAGCTAATTTAATTGAATAATGATACATTAATAAGCAACTTAAAGAACTTTTTCCATTTGATAAAATTTTGGATTTTTCTACAGAAGCGATACCTCTTCTCCAAACATGAAGTCAGAAGTTCTGCTCTGCATAATTTATTGTCATTTCTCTGGACTCATGGTTTGGTAAAGTCAAAGCTCATACAGTTATCTCCGCAGCTGACTGCTGGAACGTTTGCTGTATTTTTCTTGGTGTAAAGCAGAGAAAGCTAGTGATTTAGCTTTGGCAAGTCACTGGTATGTCACTATATGACATACAGGAAAGAGTTACCAAATCACAGCTTCATGTAAGAATATTTAATGACAAACTTCTATCTGTTTTTACCCAAAAAATAGAAAAACCTCTATAAGAGATATCAAGACCACAGAAAGGCTGGAAAGACCTTCATCCTTCCTTTTCAGTATGTATCTGCCTAGGTGCAATTCCCTATTCACTTACCAGGGATAATGTTCTGAGACTGCTGGCAGGTGGTTATCAGCACCTTATTGCAGAGCCAGTCTGGGACAGAAAACAGGAGTTGGTCAGGGCCACACAGCATGAGGAGTGCTACAGCCATGGCTGCAATCTGATGCACCCCCTGCCCACTCCAGCTTCTGTCCTCTGCTCTTTCTCTGGGACCTTTATTAGGGAATGCCTGCACTGGCCTACCAAGCAACACAGGAATTCAACTTGAAGGCATCTGGCTACCTGTCAAACAGGTAACTAAATAAAGATGTCTGTTCAGACATCTTTTCAGAAACCAGGCAGGTTGTGTATCTTTTCCAGCCCTCTGCAGTCACTTAAAATGATAAGAATTATGCTACTTAAATATTGCAGTAAAAATAATTATATGATGAATATGCTGTAAGGTTTAATTGAAAAAGAGAAAAGCAATTAGGGGACTCTGAGTTTAATTTTATACTAAAGATGTACTTGTGCACTTGACTGTATTTTTACTTTCTCTTTAATATGAGCATAACTGATTGTTATCAAATTAAAATTAAATATGAAAAGACAACCTCCAAACATGATGTGTGCTGTGCCCTTTCCTCCCCTTACTTCACATACTTAGAAAAGTTTGGTTTTTTTCCTTCAGAAAGCTTGCTGTCAATTACTTGGATTTTTAGGTCATCATATTACAAACCATACACCACTCAGTTTCCTTTAATTATTGCATATTTGATTTTAAAAATTCTTTAGGCAAAATTCTATTCTCAGTTACACAAATGCAGCCCCACTGAAGTCACTAATTACCGTTTAATCAGATATATAACTACTCTTAGGGAAAGCAGATAAGAATGAAAGGAAAGGCAAGAAGAGAAAGGACTCAGACTACAAAATAATAGGCTGACTAGCAAAGATAATTTAATAACATAGACATAACTAAGGCTCATTGTGAATATTCTCTTCTTCTTCTGATTTTGTGAGTTAACAGTCATTTAAGACCAAAGACTATGTATGTTTCATCAGTTTAATTTAAAAGACAAAAGGAAAATTATGTTCAGTTATAATTGCATTTATAAGGACCATGATGACTTTTAAGTTTTCACTATTTCTATTTTTGGAAGGTACTAAATTCTCACAGAGCAGAGAGACAGAAGGTCGGCTAAAACACAAAAAGAAGTATAATCACACCAACAGTTGAAATAACAGTAGAAGCAGTGATGCAGAGAGATTACATGCATTGCACAATAACCTCCTCTACCCCTGAACTAAGCTATCTAAAATTACCCAGTTAGGTCTTATTTAATGTCTTGCTGCATTGAAATGGACAAGAGCTTGGTTTGGTTGAAAGAGAAAAAAAGTTAAAATGCCAACATAAACTATCCCCAGAAGAGAACACTTGTGTTGGTTCAGTTGTTTTGGTTCAATTACTTTTAATGTCCATACTAGTTTCCTAAGATTTTCTTATACCACAGCCTAGCAACCACTGCACCATGCTGCTGCCACTTGCTGGCAATGTTAACAGCAGGTACAACATGAATAGTACGGGTTGTAGAGCTGTGTGTCTGCTCTTGTGCCCTGTAATCAGGAGATGTAACATCCTTAGGTGCTCACTGACATGTACTGCCATACCTGCATTTGTCATCTTCTCTAGGTCAGATTTTGTGCAGCCAAGTTGCCAGAACATTGGCTGTGAGCTCGCTGCACCTGAATCCAGTGCAATGATCTCCAGCCTGGCTTGAGAAGCCTGCAGTAAATGTTCAAATCAAAACAGATGTTTTGCCCCTTAAACAGATAAGGTCTTAATATGCCATTATTTATGCTTGCTCAAATGTAGGGATTGTAGTTTTCAGACACAGCAACATTTTCAATTAACATAATTATTTTTTGCAGCAGTTGTCTGATTATGGCTTTTAACACAATTTCAAAAAAATGCTATCAGAAGCAAAATTGCATTGACAGTCCAGGATATATTGAACCACTGCCAGTTATCTATGTTTATTAATCTCACTAAACTATTTTCAGTAGATAGCATCACAGACCTGGCCTCAGTGGATGTCAAGAACAAAAGCTTTTTGCTGTATGTATTGTAACTGTGTATAATAATATATTTTCACTAGTCATGAGCGAATTTCAAGAATTTCAGAGTTCTAATTTCAGTTGGGTAACGGCTTGGGAGTCTGAAAGTTATTCCTATATTTTTTTCTAGATGTTTTGAGTCTGTAAAATTGAATTTGAAAGCCTGTTAGGGAAGACTCTTTCAAGTAGGCTTCTAAGAGTCTGCATTTGGCCAAGACAACCTACAAAACACTTCTTGTTATGATTTCTCAGAAATTTTGACAACCTTTTCAGTTAGAAAATGACTTAAAGATATATTAAAAAAATATTTTATAGTGGAAAATAAAGATTTATTGCTGAACATCTTTGAAATGTCAAAATTGGATTGCTTCTAGAAATGTTTTAGAAGAATTTTTAATTTTCATTGCATTGGTTTGTGTTTATATAAAGTATAACTAAAAGTAACAAAGTTAGTGACAGTATTGCTATTAAAATGGCTGTATATTGTATGTATATTTTCAGATGGTCTCAACAACTCCATAACCGTCAGAAGAATAAGTGGAGACACTTTTCCTTGTTTCTCTTACAAAATATAATTCTTGGAGATTATGTTATTGGTTTGGGTTTTGATTCCTTCCTTCCTTCCTTCCTTCCTTCCTTCCTTCCTTCCTTCCTTCCTTCCTTCCTCTCTTTCTTTATCTCTCTCTCTTTCTCTTTTCTTTAAAGGATAAGATATAAATAGTATTTCCCTTCCATAGACTTCTCTTATCTTCTTGCCTTTTGGCTCACTGTAGCATGACTAAGAAGTTGTTAGTGGAGAACCTGCATATTTATTAATTAAAAATTAATTCTTTCTCATACAAGACATTCAAAGATAACAAGATATTTCAAGATAAAAGTCTGAAATATTTCCTTTCACGAAAAGCCAAATCAGAAAATAGTGTGCAAGAACATGGACTATGAAAATCTAATACTATGCAAATATCTCCAAAATAATGATGTAAACATATTTTAGTTGTGCTTCTTGACAGAGAAGTTTGTAAATCTGTGTTCAAAACCTCCTCAAGAAAAGCATTCTGATTCACAAAGGCAGCCTTCCATGCTTGAAATTTATCTTCAGTTTAGTGCTGGGTTAGATTTAATTTTTTTCACAGTGGCTTGTATAAGGCTATGTTTTGGATTTGTGCTAAACACAGGGTTGATAATAGAGAGAAGATGTTTTGGTTTTTTTTCATTGTCCAAAAGGGACTGTTGTGGTTTAACCCCAGTCAGCCACCAAATCCTCACAGCCACTTGCTCACTCCCCCCACCCAGTAGAACTGGTGGGAGAATCAGAAGGGCAGGTGTTGAGATAAAGACAGTTTATTAGGCAACGCAAAAGCCATGCACACAAGCAAAGGGAAACAAGGAATTAATTCACTGCTTCCCAAGGAGAAGCAGGTGTTCAGCCATCTCCAGGAGAGCAGGGAGATGACACAGATGACCCCATGACACAGAACGGTGGCTTTGGAAGACGAACACCATCACTGCAAATGTCCACCCTCTTCCTCCTTCTTCTCTGCAATTTATATACTAAGCATGAGTTCATATGGTCTGGAACATCCCTTTGGTCAGTTTGGGTCACCTGTCCCAGCTGCTCCTCCTCCTAACCTCCCAAGCACCCCCAATTCCCTCACCAGTGTGGCAGTGAGAAAAGAAGAAAAAGACTTGGCTCTGTGTAAGCCCTTCTCAGCAATAACAAAAACATATTTCGCTATTGCTCAGCACTAGCACGACCAAAAGCACTCCAAAAGTATTATCAACCCTATGTTCTGCACAAATACAAAATGCAACCCCATACCAGCCTCTGTGAATAAAATTAATTCTACTCCAGCCAAAACCACACAAGTTCCTAAGTTACATATTTTACAAATCTTTACATCATAAAGTATTGTCTGGGGCACAGCCATTTTGTAATAATTGCTTTTTAATAAATTAAATAGTATTTTTTAAAAAAAAGACAATACAGTAGAAAGATGATATCTAAGGACTGACTTTGTTAAATCTCTTGAAACATAAGTGATTACAGGACACTTTATTGAAAATCCATTAGTTTTTATTCTTTTTGTTTTAGTTGTTCTGTACATGATCATATTTAGAAAGGTAGAGGAAAAACACAGGAACTTTTTAATTAAAATTGTCATTGCCCCAAATGCTGTGAAAAACATGTAAACATCTATGGCAAATGGGGCATGAAACACAGCATTGTGAACATGATGGTCAAATTGCTGGGTAAGTAAATATTCTGCGTCAAAATCCTTTCAACGTCAGATGTGGCTAAGCATTTAAAGTATGGTTCTACTGTGAAAAGAAGCTGCCAGAAAATAACTGTTTTGTACTTTGGATATCTGCTTCTTGTGTTTATCATGTGACTGAAAACATCAGACTATTCCAGCTAGCTGCATTCATTTCATCTGCAAAGCTGGCTACACAACATGCTTGAGCATGCTTACTTATGTCTCTGGCAGTGTGAACACAATTGTTAATTAGTTTCCAAGAATAAAATCTTAATTGCTGATAAAGATTGTGTATCAAAGCACAAGTGAAAAGTTTTGTTTGTGGCAGCATTTGGCTAACATGACTTCAATATGTCTAGGCTTCAGACTACACCAAACACTGTCAATGTTTAGTACCTTAAATTACAGTGCCTACGTTTGCTTCATATGTTAGAAATGGTGAGCAAACATTTCAAATGCTCACTGTGAAGAAAAATGGAGGGAAAAAGCATTAGAAAGACAAACTACAGGGAGCCAAGAGAAAATTTTCTTCCATATCCACCCCAAGCTGGCAGGACATCTGCTCTGTGCCCACCATCTGGGTGTGTCTAATTAGAGCCTACCTGGAATAGTCTCTCAGAGAGCTATTACAGAAACAGCTCCACAGCAGATGCAGCTTCAGTCCCTAAGGGCTGAAAGATAAGGCTGCGAGAAGAAGGGGACCACTGGGCAATGGGAATATTGTCTCACCTTGCGCAGTAGTTTTGTAGAGGGAAGTGCTTTCAGAAGAAATGAGTATTGCTTGCACTTGGAATTTACATGGAATCCAACAGGGAGTGATGATTACACAGAGCAGTAAGCACAAAGACATTGGAACAGCACACTGAGATGTAGTAAATACATGCCGTCCCATACTGATAGTTCTGATGCACCACAGTTTAGACTGATGTTTAGACTGATGTGATACAGATTGTTTTCTTCTCTTTTTTCTTCTTTTTTTTTTCTTTTTTTCATTTTTTCCTTGAAGCAGCTTTTTTTAAATTTTATTTTTCACGTTTTTTAAACTAATCTTTTCAGATTTTAATATCACCTCAATTTCGAATCATATTCAGATGAAATTTAACACAGATCTCCTCTGTTTAGTTTTCCACACTCTAGGCAAAAGAATTCCTAAAAGATAACTTTCAGGAGTTAAACAAATTGCAGTATAACGTCAGGAGAAACAAAGTTATTTTCCTCTTTTTCTAGCTTTTTTTTTTTTTTCTGCAAAAGTATTGCACTTGCCTAGCATTGTACTTAGCACTTTCTGCAGACTGAAACACGAACTCAGAATCCTTAGATACCTGAAGATAACTCCTGAGAACTGAAGCAACTTCCCTTGTACCAGGGATGCATTTATGTAAAACTGCTGTTTGTCAGAGAGATAGATTATTTTTTTTGTACCTTTGGATATTGATACTGATTCTAATGCTTCACTATGTAGAGCTTGCAACTGGGAAGAAAGATCCACAAACCATAACAGGTATAATAGATCATAAAGATTATACCTTCTCCATGAGCCATTTCAGTTATGCTGCTTACAAAATACTTGTCCTTTCCTGGGTCTTTCAGACTAACTTGTGTGTCTCAGAATCCTCACTCCAGATCACTTCTACTTTGCACAGCAGCAGGAACAACAGCTTCAGGGAGGTACATGAATGTGAGACCCTTCACAGCCTGTCTCTCAAACACTCCTGATCTTTGGCTTCCACTAGTCTTGTGCCTGGAGCCAGATGTGAATAGACACCTCTAGATACTCTTCTTTGGGACTGACACTACATGTGGACAGATGAATAAGGTCATCTGTAAATAGGCAGTTCCCACTTCCTTGGCCAGACAATCTCTCACTTGATCTTACTTAAATCTTTTGCATTCTATGATTATAATTTTCCCAGAGGTGATCTGAATAGTGTAAAAATATCCATATGGGACTGCAAACGTTAATGATGCTTTCATCTACAACAATGGTAATATAAATTATATTCTTAGGCACAAAAATATATATTCATCCTTCTATTATAATTCCTATTAGAATTTAATGCAGCTTCTCAGTGTTATCACCTGGCTTTTAAAGATTCAGTGGGGTTTTCAAGAATAGAAAGATGTTCTTTCAAGTTCTTCCTGCTAGCTTAATAAAACTGTGCATTAGTGAAAGTCGCTGTAGTAAATTTGAGGATGATTAGATACCAGTAGCTCCAGCTTTGACTGTGCAGTGCACCCATGCAATGTCATCGGGGTGATCAGAGCACAACAGTCTAATGACAAGCACAAGAATGGATTAGGCCAGCTGGGCTTGGAGATGGAGAGACGAAATAGTAAGTGACCTACCTGAACATGACCTAGTTCTGCTTATTCTTTTGAAATACTCAAGGTGTGTGGAATAAAAGAAACCTTTTCTTTCCAGAAGAAAAGAAACTTGTCGCATGAGAGAGGATAAAAATATTGGGAGATGTCTATGCAAAACCTGAAAAATCTGGAAATATTTAATATTTATGAAAATTTTAATTATGTTGAAAGATCTGCAATTGCATTCATCTTGCATGCTAACCTGGTGGGAACTCTACTGCTAAAATCATCTTGATATGCACAAGAGCATCATGAAGTCCCCAAGCTGATCTTGGATCTATTTGTTAGTGCCCAACTGAATTCACACAGAAGTTTGCAGCAGCCGAATTGAAAAGATGATTGATCTTCAGTGAAAACTTTAGTTATAAACATTTCATATGTTAAGAAATCTTTTCAAGGCTTTTCAANCTTGGGAACATAATCCTAAACATTGTTTTAATTTTGGGTGTAGAAAAATACCTGAATAACTGTGGTTCGTCTTAATCAAAGATATGTCTATATTTGTGCTGAAAACTTTTATCACCATTATCTCTGACATAATAGTAAGAAAGGTCAAATTATTTGGATTTTCGAAATTTCAATATTTGATTAACAAACAAGTAACTTTTTTAGGTTGTCCTAATCTTTCAGGTCAGTGAACTAAGAAAAATTAGTTACCTGTACAGACTACTTGCATGTCAAAGTTCTTTCTTTACATGTCACAAAAAGAAATATTAAAATAAATAGTAAAAGAATGGTAAATAGCTTTGCCATACATCTCTGACTCCCCAGTAAGATTAGGTCCTGATGATTCTCCAGGCCAACAGCATATGTATTTCAAAAAATAAGCATGGATTTGTGAAACAAGAAAATTCTATGTCAGTGTGGTTCCCTAGAGGAAAAATGGACAAGAAAGGAAAATGAAATTTCTACTAACAAGTTAAAATCTGCTTAATGGAAGAGACCAGTGGAAAAAGCAAATATATTGTACATTAGCAAGGTGTGACATGACATTTCTTATTGTAGAAATGTAAAAGAAAGGCACAGGAAACATCTTAAAAAAAGAACCCGACAACTGTATGAGAAAAAAGTATCTCTAAAGGTCATCGGTCTTTCCTATGTACAAACAACAGGTGAGAAAATATGCCTTAAGATAAATCTCTCAGCAAATGCCTGACATTCTTATATTGTTGTCCTGTTATCTTAAATTACTCTGGCAGAATTTTCCTCAGTATTCTTCATTTAGGGAGCATGTAATCAGTGTGAATCATCTGCTAGTGTACCTACAGAATAGATACATACACAAAAGTAGTTTAAAATTAAAAGCTGTATGTTTTAAATCTATTTTAAAGAAGTATTTAAATATACTTGAAATTAGGTTTAAGATTAAATGATACAGTTTTGCAGATTTGGGGTATAAGACCTGTAGGAATACTTGGGAATTTACTGAAAAGTAGAACTAATTTGCAAATACAGTGGAAAAACATTCAGAACTGATGTGAACATCTATAAAAATAAAATATCATGGGAATTCATCAGCCTAGTAAAAAATATGATTTTCATAACCTTTTCAATTGTATTTTCAAAATATACTACTATATGGAGAACTCCTCTTGATTTTAAAAGAGCTAGTCTCACAAAATTCTCTGTTTTGGAAGATTCCTATTCCTTCTAAAAACAGGGTGAGAATTTTCAGAAAAGGGGAAATTTTTTCACCCATATGTGAGTAACAAATAGAGTGTATTTGCTAATATGTCTCATGTGAAGCTGGAAAAAAAAACATGAAATAGCAAACAAAATAAATAAATAGAATTAATATGGGCCTGGGAGTTCTGGCTAGACTCCATTTCTCATATTGCAGTACTACTTCATTGTCAGAAGGGAGTCCCTAAATGGAGATAGGAGATTAGGGAAAAAATCACTGAGGAGAAGAATGAGGTTCTGAGTTGCTCAGATACATAAATCTATCTAAGAAAACTTGAGTTATCTATTTTTCCATGTGGGAAGGAAGTTGCAGTTCTTAAACTGAGATTGTTTTACCTTAAAACTAAAATTCTGTTTCAATCAATTTCATTTGAATGAAAATACCTGAAAATTTTCATGGAAAATATAAACTAATCCTATTACACTTTTAGTGCACAATATATGGCGTTCTGCAAATAGGAATACGATGTTAACTGTGTGTAATTCAGGTATCTATGGGGAAAAAAAACCTAACAAAAAACAGGCACCCCGTTTATTCCCCCTCATTAGAGAAATAATTCAATATGGCACTTTATTTGTCTAGTTTGAATGAGACAGAGTACAATATGGATGAGCAGACAGTACAGATCAGATTTTAAACATTTTTATCTTCCTGATGATAAAAATGAAGGCATTTCTAACAGTGAAAACTGCATTTTTTATTTTTTATCAGATAAACTTTATGACTGGCATTAAGTATTTGTAAGCACAATGTGTGAAGAGAAAAATAAGTGTGCGTGACCTTTGAAGCTTAGTCCAGTCACCAAGGATGACTGCCATGGTCCTGTACCTACCTCTGCCTGTTACTACCTGAGGAAGGAGAAATGTGCTGAAGACAGTTGTGTGCACAATATCAGAAATACAGGGGCTCATTAACTCTAGGCTATGTCAAATAAAACACCCAAATTTGTGAATTTCTGCCTCATTATTTGAGTATTTAAAAGGCAGTGTTGAAAATCATCACTCAGAAAGCCTGCAAGATACTTGCACTCCACATCTACACAATCCTCACCAATGCTGAATCCTCATCCTAAGTACAGAAGTAATGTTTGTTCAAAACATCTCACTTTCCCAGATGTTTAGTCAGAGGACTTCTGACTGTCAGCAGGAGCTCAGCACTGAAACTCACCTGCAGGAAGGATTCAAGGTGTCTTTTTCTGAGACTTCCATCAGCTTCACCTTCACTGTCCTGAGTTCCCCTGCCACCAGAGTGGCTTACACTTCTCCCTTCCCTTTCATTTGAGTGTTGTCAAAAGCTTGCACTTATCTAACAGTAGCAGTAGAAGTTATTCTCTCTTCATAGAGGGTTATCCTTGGATAAAATTATAAATACTAGGCCAGCTCAGGACTTCCAGTCATGAATCCTATTACACCAGTCCATGGCATATCACTTAGCATATGTTTCATTTAAAGAAAATTTTAAAAGATACTGAAGCCAGTGAAATAAAATAATTATATTTTAAAGTAGTAATTGGGATTTATTTCAATTGAAATAATTGAAGGATATATGGTTATACAATATATAGTTTCATTTCCTTTCTCCACAGTCATTCTTTCATCATATTCTTCTATTCCTTATCAATAATCAAAAATTCAGGGGCATAGCTGGTAATCAGACAGCTCTGGGGAAAAATCTAAGCCCAAACTTTCTTTATCCGCCTAATTTCTCAGCTGTAAAATGTAAGCAGAAAACAGAAGAAAATATTTGTTTGCTTTCGTCTGCTGTCGCTGCACTATGTACAGAAAAATCTTTGTTATAAGACTTACAACAATTCTTCTTTGAGAAGACTTTATCTTAGTTGGGAGTTCTGAAACGTCACACCTACAACATAACCTTCCCTTGATGTGATTCAAGGTGTAAATAGCTATAGCTATGTACATACTTTGCAAATATTTCACTGGTAATCTGTTAGTTTTATAAAGAAATGTGTTGGAAAATGATGATTCCTTAATTAAAATACCTGAACTTTGAAAAAAAATGAGTAAAATCAGACAACGATGCTTACAGACTGTCTCTGTAAGAAGGATGCAGCATTCTTCTATAATTCTAATTTTAAACCCTTGTATCTTATTTCAGGGTTTCTTTAATGCCTCCATTTTATAGCAATGCCTTATGCCCTTTAAACAAGACACAAGACAGAAAAAAGATCAGAACAACAGGCAAATAAATTGTGACCACAACTAAATGCATAAATGCAAGCATTTCAATATTCGTATAGCACATCTAGGATACAGAAAAATTCTAGTTAAGGGTGATAAAAACGGCCTAACTCTGTATTTCACATTGTTAAAATTATTAAGGTAGAAACTCTACAATTCTTATCAGATAGGAGTTCAAATCCTTTACTCATTAGAGTTATTCTGAACCTACTCTGGGATTTTTTCTCTTTGATTTGCATTTCTCTGTCTATTTTGATCACCAAAATCACTTGTCTCTGGAGATAGATAAAAAGCAATGCTTAAGCTGGAACCAGTGGAAAAAAAAATTCAGAACAATTAGAGATAATTCAAATGGTAAAGTCAGAGCATATCTGACTGTTGCCCAAGCTGAAGTGTAGTCTGACCCTTCTTAGGTGAGAATTCTATTCTAAAAATTCTCCTTTTATTCCACTCCCCAACATCTTTATGTTTATTCTGAAATTCTAAAACCTGTGTGGTAAGCAAGCCTTGATATTCATAAAATTCTGAACTTATGAAATACTAGAGCTAAAATTAAATGTACCTAAATATTGCCTAGATATTCTGTTTAACTCACAAAAAAAGAGTTCTACATTTCAGAGGAAAATATTTGCTTAACCTTTGTTGTATTATCATTTTAGAGATTAATCTACATCTGTTAAAAGTCAAATCCAAGCCTACAGATCGACTATCTAAAATGTGAATGTATTCAATATTCAAGGACTCTTGTCTTCTTAAAATTTCTAAATAAAACACAATCCAAGTTACTGATTTTTTTCAAAGATCAAGAGTAGTAAAAATTGCAAAAAAAATCTATCTTAATCCCAAATAAAATAAAATAAATTAAAAGAAAAACACAAAAAAACCCCAAAAAACAACAACAACAAAGACAAAAAACAAAACCAAAACCAACCAAACAAACAAAAAAAATCAAAACAAAGCCAAAAAAAAAAACAACCCAGATCCTAAATTTAAATAGTCCATGTACAGTCCTTCCCCCATACTTAAATGGTTATCACCCCAGACATCATGGTTATCAACTCACTAAACTAATCCTGCTCATATTTTTTTAAATGAGCATTAATACATTGTCCTATTAGTCACCTGCTTTACTAACTTTTTATTTCATTTTTTTTTTTATTCATCAACATTTTTTTCCCAACACCTTCACAAATATATTTTAAAAGACATACTGTTTTTAAGGTAATTTCCCTCAGTTCCCTTGCACACACATCCTATCTGTGTTTGTCAGTTCTGTTATCAAATAAGCATTATGAATCAAGCTCTGCAATGAATATTTCTTCTCAGTTTTCACCAACTTCAAGACTACATCTATAAAACAGAGAAGAGACATTACACAGTACTTTTATGCACAACAATACTGAGGGCATGAATCATAAAAAAGAGCCACTGCGAAATGCAATAAGCCCAGATGCAG
This sequence comes from Toxostoma redivivum, assembly GCA_013397375.1. NCBI lineage: Eukaryota > Metazoa > Chordata > Aves > Passeriformes > Mimidae > Toxostoma > Toxostoma redivivum. Next base: position 21,953 of record VXBI01007030.1, on the reverse strand, counting down.
ATTTTTTCTCTTTGGTGTTATTTAGATGCGTAAGAGATCCATACAAGCGAGCTTATTAGTGGAAAGGTGCTGTAAGAAATACCAATGAGAAAAGCTGTATCCTAGAATCTTCTTTCTCAGAAATTATTTACTGGGGATAACAATTTTGAACTCTTTCCTGTGTTAACAGTTTTAAGCAACCTTATTGTGACAAAATGAAGAAGCAGATGATCTTGCCCCCCTGATTGTTCAGTGGATACATGAACTACAGATTATTTTAAGTCACTCTCCTGTTGTATGTCGGTTGAATGCTCATTTCCTACCTCCTAAGTGAATGCTCTCTCAAGAGCATCACTCTCTTGAAAAAAAAAAAGGAAGAATTTGAACTGTTTTATGTAGGATCATTAAATATTCATCAGGCCAAAAAAAGGAAGAAGGAAGAAAAACTACAAAGACTGTGGTGGTTAAAACATAAGGAGGGGTATTCAAAAAAAAGGAAAGCATTAAAGCTGCATCTACAGCATCTTGTGCGAGTTTTCTACCTACTGCACTGCAAAATGAAAAACATGCAACCTCTCCTCCAGTCACATTTTGCATGGAATGTAACTCTGAACTCTGAAAATGTCACTGACTGGCTTCTGAAAGAGAATTAGGTATATCTACTTTATGATTTCTGACAGTGCTTAGGCATTAATTGGCTCCTAGCTGCTCAGCAGTGTAAAGTTCAGATCCTTCTATGAGCAAGCAGACTGGGGACAGACTTAGATGACATTTTAGGTACCTACGGAAAAAAAATCATGGAATCTTACTTTTTTTACAGTTTCAGGAAGGTGCTAAAATATTTCATGTGGAATCAGACAAATAAATGTGTGTGGGTGTCTAACCCTCCATGGCATGCCCTCACTTACTGTAGTAGTGCTGAATTTGATTTGTGTCTGATCTGATTGGGCTCCAGGGACATCACTCCAAGTACCTGTCCAAATTTCGAGGACCCATTGACTCATATTTGTAATGTAGGTCAGCAAAAGCTAGGTGTCTATAGATAAGGGATTCTCAGTATAGCTTGAGGAACTTAGTGGTACAGCTCAAGCTATTAAAAGATATTTGGGAGTCTAAAGACTGACTAGAGTTTTCAAACCATTTATATGGCCTACACTTAGTCATAGAAATGAAAAAAAACAAACAAAAAAAAAACCAAACCAAACCAAACAAAAAAAAAAAAAAAAACACCCACAAGATACTTGTAAAACTCTCAGTGCCAAGTTACCTTTAAAAATCTGTCCTGAGAATGTGCTGATGAAACAAGACCCTACTAAAGAGTCTAAAATCTCTGCTGCTGATAAGAGCAGTACCGACATGATGCACACTGTGTCTACAAGTAAGTCAATACTCACAGAACACATTTGCAGTGTGAGAGGTGCACCCTCATGTCGTCTTAAATATAGGCAGTCTGGGCAACAGCAGCACTGGAAATGAACAATCAGGACATTCCTGCAAGGTAGCTGGTGAGTTAGTGTCCCAAAGTCTCTTGTACTATGCTGCCATAAAAGCTGTCCCGTCATCACTGCTATTGTCCCCTTGTGCTAACCAAAGTGAATCGATCAAGGTGGCTAAAATATAAAGCATCCAGATTGCAGTATAGGTATTACTCACCTGCCATAACATCATCTCTACAGTAAATCAGTAGGATGTGCTGGTGCAGTTCTTATCCCTTATCTTTCCTTTAAATCAACCGTTCAAAGATCTCTTATTGCTGTGCAGTGGCCCGAAGAGAGGATTCCTTCTTTACAGCTTGCCAGTTCAATTACTAGCTTTATATGGATTTTGGAATTTAAGGAGCTGATGCCTTGCTACGATCTTTTGATTCAGGCAGACAGTATGACATCTTGGCACCTCTCAGTCATTTATGTAAGATTTTCTTCAAAAGAAAAGCTAGAATTTGCTTTTGCTTATTTCTTACAAAAGAAAGCGGATGTAGGAATTGATTATCCAACATTTTATGTTGCTGCAATTCCTAGTACAGCAGTGTCTGAATCTGGGTAGTGTGAAATAAAAACAGCTGTTTACATTTGTTCACCCACTGCCCATCCGTCCGATTCTTAACAAATGTTAAGAATCCCCTGCTTATTCCCTCTCCAGTAGTGCAAACAAAACTATCAAAACCAGTGCTTTAATACATCATAGTAAATCTATTTTTACTATTCAACCAGGTTAAGACTTTGTCCCCCCCTGTCCTATATTAGCTGGATGATCTTTGGAAGACACACAGGATCATCCACTGCCCAAATAACAAGGTGCTATACCTCACTGAATTATGCTCAGTGATTAATATTGATTTAAGACTTAAAACCTGTGAACAAAGGATTCATTGAGTATCACATGGAAGAATCATGAAAGCATCCCAGAACTATCAAGAATCTGTTGAAAACTGTTGGAAACGGTCTGGTTTGTGTTCAGGCATAAGGTGATATGGAGTGAAAGCAGCAAGAAGTGGATGAATTTAGAGCTACTGAACCGGAGAAGTAGCAAGTAGGGCTGATAATTTGAGCATCTGTGTCTGTATCACCTCTTGCAAGACCATAAATTGTAGGCTTGAGGACTTGAACCTGCCCTTCAGGCATCTTTCTCATCTGAATGCTCTCAAGGCTGTTGAAAATATTGATTACTGCTGCCTTATCGCTAAAAGGACAGCAAAAGTAACAGGGGCTCAGAGGCAAGCAGTAAAAGTGATTGAGACATGAAAAGTTTTCCACATAGAACTTTAAAGATTTAATCTGTTTAATTTAGAAAGAAGACAAAAAGATGTGGCATGATAGAGATGTGTTCAGTAGGGACGAAAGCTAAATCATCTGTTCCTATACACTTTTTGTCTTCAAGACTAAATGGTAAAAATGTTAAAAATAGGGAAAAAAATGTTTTGTAGAATGACATGAGCAATTTAGGCAATGTACAGCCACTACACCTAACAAAATGGGGATTAGAAAAATATTTGACAGGTATGTGAACCCAAACAACAATCCTTTTAAGAATAGAGAAGCACTAAATTGTACTTGGATAAAACTTAGTCCCAAATAGGCTGTGACATTATAATCTGCCTAAATGTGTGTTTAACCTTCTCTCAGGTTACTGCAGAGTACCAGCAGCAACATTCTCCATCAATTCTGGTGCAGAATGGTATGTCAAGTAATCCTTTGGCTGGACGTCCTCTTCCCTACTCCTTGCTGTTTCCTTGTTCCCTCAAGACTGCTCTATAATACTGATACCTTGACTGCTTATGCATTAACACCCTTTAAACTTTTTATGAAAATAAAAGTACAGTCCTGAGGTTTTGTTAGCAGAAATAATAGCTGTCTCTTTAGCAATGCCAACCTAAATCAAGTCCAAGGCAGTATTAAAGGTGTCAATTTCTCTCCAGCAGCTCTTGAAGTGAAAGTTGAACAGTCTATAAAGATTTTCCTCTTGCTCTGCTGTCATTCTTTACTTTCACACCTGCCTGAAGTCAACTCCCCTTCTATTTCTAGTCTTTGCCTCCCTCTCTAATTCTCAGTGATCCCACATTTACTGCTGGCTTCTGCACAAAAGGTGCTCAGACATAACTGGCAAGTAAGGATGTCTAGACAGTGAAATTTTACTGTGATATTTCATATAGTTTTTGGATTTTCACTTCATCCTGCCTCATTCCAGAAAAAAAAAATGCAGTCCAGAAAAAAATATTGGCACTGCCGAGTTTTTAGCAGAGAGAACAATTTCTTTCATTTCCATTGGTCTTCTTTCGACTTACTTAGGACCTGTTTAGCTGGCAGGCTAACTAGCTTGTCTGGAAAGCATGACAACCTGTCTTGTCATCACTTATATGGAAGAGAAATCAAGGAGCAGGCAAATGCACCATGTTCCAAGCTTCAGAGAATACTGCCTTGCCCATGGATTTCAAGCCAGCCAGTGCTTGGCTTGTCAGGGTGGTATAAAGAATGCTCGTTTACTAATACAGGAACCACCTGTTTAATTTTCCAGTCACCAACTAACCTGTGGGATGACTCATTAGGCAGTCATCTGTTTTTTCATAAAAAGTTTTAAGAGAATTGCATGTTTGCACCTTTCTGTTGTACAGAAACTTATTGAAATATCTGTTGTGGAAAGGTTTTGATCAGCTCTATCAAGATCCTTGTTGAGAAAAGGTTGAAGGGATGCCAGATTCCTGTTCCCACAAGTTCTATACAGGTTCCTTGGTTAAGAAAAACCTACAGTGAACAGGACAGATATTGGACTGAATTGCCCATCCATGCTGTTCCTTACTACAAACAAGGAGAACTGTTAAGTACCTAGGTCTCATTAAATCCAAGGTTGGCAGAGACAGTTACACCTACTAATTGGCTGACATTCCATTTAAAGATACTCTTGTATATGCTGTTCCTGAGACTGCAGATATTTTTAAACCTCTGGTTTATGTAGACTTTCTTTTCTTAAGGTATTATTTTTATCTGCAGTGTCCTTGCTGTAGACTTTAAGCCTTATGGGATTCTCTAAACAGAGAATAATTTGTCCTTAACAGTATGTGATCAGTGATCCTTCTCTTAGTTCTTGTTAAGCCAGATTCTCATGAACACTTTTCTTATCACTCCAGGCCTTCCTAGGATTACATCTAATTTGCCACACAGAGTTATTTCTGCACACAGAATTAAAGCCTTTAATCATATTTGGTTTAGTGACTCCCATTTGCTTAGTAATCTTGAGACTATTTTGCATTATTTTTTGCCTTCCTCTAGGGCTGATGATGACTTGATTGATTCGCACAATCCATCAGTGACTGATTTCTTAGACTTCTTAGATTTTAGTAGAGAATATCAGTCATGTCTGCTTTTATTGTTTTGGTTTATGGCAGAGTAAAACACAAAAATGGGTGACTAGAACACTAAATATGCACTCACTTTCCATGCAGAATATCCATTAAAATCCTTTTAAAATTTGACTTGTTATTATTACCTGCAGTGTTTTTATGAGAAGATGGGTAGAACATGATTACTTGTCAAAAATGAAGAGCTGCCTTGTGCCAGTGAAACCTTGAACTTGTTTCTTCTCTGAAAAATTTTAAATAGAACTAAGCATATAAGAAAAAAAAACAAAAACAAAAACACTTCAGAGGCTGAAAAACAACTTTAAACAAAAATTATATTCATAATCATGCAGGCAGTAGCTCGAAAAGCAGCTTTTATAAAACATATTTAATGTTTACAGTCGTTCAGTGGCTGAGAACAGTAATACTTTTAAAGTATGTTTAATGTTTAAAGCCACTTGGTGGCCCAAAGAACAGCTCTTACTGAAAAGATATTTAATGTTCAGAGTAATTTTGTGGTAAGAAAAAGCAACTTCTTTTTAATTTTTATCATTTACAGCTGATCTGTGGCTACTAAAACATCTATCAATACAGCATGTTTTATGTTTACAGATATTACATGCCCATATAAAAACAATTTCAACATTTTTCAATATTAAATATGTCAATTTCTTTCCCTCATCAACCATAAAAAAAAAAAAAAAACAAAAAACCAAAACACATAATCACATAATTACAACAAATCTAATTAAATATATCTTGAACCTAAAGGTGTTTATGAAAATAGCAAGACTGGACCAATAATTATAAATTTTCTCCTTATATATAAAAAGAACTAATACTCAATACCACTGAAACTACCAACAATATTTAGAATATGCATTTAGAACAAATCCAGTAGCCTAATTTTAATAATGAGGACATTGTTTGGCAACTTAAAAGAGGCTAGGTCATATCAAAAGATGCATGTGATAAAATCTGTGATACTGAGCTTCAGTAAAGTCAGCGTGTGGATAGAAACTTAGTGGTTTTAACTACTGTGACGTGGGTTCTTAGCCCATATACAGTCAAACACACAGAGGATTGCAGAATGGGTCAGGTTGGAGGGAACCACAGTGGGCCATTTGCTCTGACCTCCCTACTCAAGCAAGGTCATCCCAGAGCACGTGGCACAGGGTTGTGTCCAGATGATTCTTGAGTGAGGAAGACTACACAACTTCTTTGGGCAATCTTTTGCAGTGCTCAGTCACCTCATGTTCAGGTGGAACTTTTTGTGCATTCATTTCTACCTGTTGCCTCTTGCCCAACTACCTGGCCTCAAAAAGAAGAGACTGGCTCCATCCTCCTGACACACTGCCTATCAACACTGATTTGGCTCCTTCTCTGTCATCTCTTCTGGAGGCTGAACAGGCCGAGCTCTCCCAGAGCTTCCTCATAAGAGAGATACTCCAGTCCCATAATCCTCTGTGTTACCTTCCACTGGACCTGCTCCATGTCTCTATGGAACTGAGGAGCCCAGAACTGGAGACAGCACTTTGCCTGTGCCTCCCCAGGAACAGAAACACTTCCCTCAATCTGCAGGCAATGCAGTTCCTAATGAACCCCAGGATACCTCTGGACTTCTTGGCCAAGACAACACACTGCTTGGTCATGGAGAGCTTACTGTCCACCAGGATGCCTAGGTCCTTCTATGTAGAGCTGCTTACCAGAATTTCATCCCATAGACTATGCTGGTCCATGGGGTTATTCTTTCCCAGGTACAGGACCCTGCATTTGCCTTTGTTGAATCTCAGGTAATTCTCTGCCCATCTCTGCTGGGGTCTCTCTGAAGGCTGCAGAACCCTCTAGGTTATCAGACACTCCTCCCAGCTTTGTGCCATCAGGGAACATGTTGAGGAGGTATCTGCCCCTTCGTTCAAGTCATTGGTGAAGAAGTTAAACAATGCTAGGCCCAGTATTGAACCTTGGTGGACACTCCTAGTGACAGTCTCCAACTAGGACATGTGCTAGGATCACAGGACTATGATCCCAGTGATCACTAGGATCACTGATTATGATCCTGTGGGATCTGCTGTTTGACGAGTTGTCAATGCACTTCACTTTCCACTCATCTAATTCCCATGTCCTGAGTTTGCCTATGAGGATATCATGAGAGACAGTGTCAAAGTGGTAAAGTCGTGGTAAAAAATATCCAGTGTAGGCTTAGATATATATATATGAGAAGTAAGAATCAAATGCTTTTAAGTGGTTTCAGCACAAATTCTGACACTTTGGGATTTTAAGAACAGCTACCAAAAACCAGCTACCCAGCATCTCTTTTAAACTATCCAGTGTCTCTTTTAACAGCCAAAGCTTCTCAGCTTTGCTGTTCACATGTTTGTATAGTCCTGTTTGTCACAGCTTACATTTTACATAGATTCTCCCACCTGACAACATTTGCCAAATGTCTTAGTTCCACTGAAAATATCCAACAGCCAGGGTGTATGAAAGGAAACTCACAGTATGGCAACAACCATTATCCTTTAATTAATCAAGTCTTGATTTTCTGCATTATTTTCTCCCTCTCTTTTGATTTATTTTTTTTCTTTGGCTCCACCTTGCCCCATAATTGAAGCTGCCTAGATTACCTGGTGAACTATTATAAGGAAACACTTTTTTTCAAAAGATTTAACTGCCTACTTGTAATATTCTCTCAATATCTCAGTATTTGGGTTCTTTTTCATATAATTTTTATTTTATTTTATGTTTTGTGCAATGTCCTGTAAAAAGGGAAAAACAGTCTTTGAGAAAAGGCCAAGCACCCCTAACCTGCCTTTCCTTCTGCTTCTTCCTTAAAACTCACTTTCCTACACAGTGGCAATAAAAGTTATTCTGATGATCAGTGCAGTAGATGTATCTTTTCAAAATTAAAACAAAAAGAGGATCAGAAAGACAAGAGCTGTAACAAAAAAAAAAAAAAAAAAAAGAA
>VXBI01007030.1:0-14153 GCA_013397375.1 Toxostoma redivivum | reverse complement strand
AAAAAAAAAAAAAAAAGTAGTTCTTAGTGGGAAATCACTGAACCATCAATTGCGATGAGTTAACTGCCGCCTGACATAGCCCCAGGAAAGAGTACAGGAAAACAATGATGGAACATGATTTTTTCTGAAATGTGGTCTGAATGACCCAGGGCACCAGGTCTGGCCCATATGATGGATGAAATTTGTACAGTGTAATAAAGCACCAAATTAGAGGGCATGTGGATACGAACCTGTAAGGTCAAATGCCCATTAAAACTATTGGGTGTATCAGTGAGTATATAGCTCAAGATTACTGGCATGGATTTAGAGTATCTAAATTTCAAAAAAGCTTTCAGCAAGGTTCCTAAGCAAAGACTCTTGAAAAAAGAGAAAAAGAAAAAAGGAAGTTTAAGACACAGCAGTTTTTCCTAAAATAATCCAAATAAAAAGAGATCTAAAACAGTAGGAATCAATTGCCAGTCTTTCTATATGAGAGAGGGACTGCCACTGGCATATCTCTTGGATCTGTACTCATAGGTTGTCAGTAAAAGAGAATATATGAACAGGTGACAGCTTGACAAAATGAAAGCTTTGCTGGAAAGTGCTACAGGGGAATCTTAACATAGCATGAAACTGAGAATACGGAGCTTCACATGGAGAAACACAAAGAGGCATCAGAAAAAGTAACTTATCAGTACTTCTTCAGAGGTGGGTTGTAGTTCCATTACCTATTAGTTCTTGATCTTGGGATCACTGCAGAAAATCCTCCAAAGTTTTCATCTCAATGATCAACAGCAGACAAAAAGGGAAAATTATCAATGGGAATAATTAAACGAGGAAAATTGAATAAAAAATAAAATATATTCAAAATGTTTGTATGTTGAATATCACATGCAATTCCCATCATTTTCTCTAAGGACTTGATAACACCAGAAAAAACATGGAGAACAGTCTGGAGCTGGAAGGGCTGCAGACAGTGGCTGCAGACAAATTATGCTATTAGTTATCTGTTCATGAGCCTGCATAATGCCATTCAAAAAAGGTCTCAATGGGTTCCCAAAGTAACATGTTCTGCAACAGCCTAGGTAAGCTTTTGGAAGCCCTTAAAAATATATCACCAACAGCTAGGAATTTATATCAAAGGCAGGCTCATTCAGGATTTGCTCCAATGCCTTATAGTCCTTCCTTACCTAGCCTCTGCTCAATGTAAGCTTCAGGCTAAACTCAGGCACATATGCTAAACTGAGCCAAATCAGAGTACAGGTTATTACCCACCACTTCAACGAGTTAGCTTTCCACATGCTGTAATTCTTGCACATGAAACTACATAGATGGATATACTAAAAATATGTTCCATTTGTGGATGTATATATACGCAACATTGTCAATGTTCAAATATAAGCCAATACTTAAATAAAAGCCAATTAAGTATTCACTCCAGAAGGAAAACTGCCAGAAAATTTATAGAGTATTTTCACACTGACAGTACCATGGGAAGCAAATCCATAACACTCCTCAGGTAGCTGCTTTGCACATCTGAGGAACACAGTAAAAATAACCTGATAACCATTTTCTATTATCATTGACCATTTTAGTCTGCCATGGTGGTCTGGAGTTTTTAGAGTCCCCTCTAATCAATTTAAGACGTAATGTAGTGGAAAAGTATGAAAGGAAATTGTGTAGGAAAAACATATGGCATCTGTATATTATGGAATTAATGGGTTTAGTACAGCACTATTGGTCTATGTATAAGCATAGAGGAATAATGCAAAGACCTTAGAAAATAATTAGGGGACTGTGACAATGGAAGTTATAAAATTGCTGTTAAAATCAGCATATTCAGTGAAAGAAATGCGTATGGAAGCGAATGTGTTCCTGTGCACATTTTTATGTCTAAATATATAAAAATATATAATAATATCTTTCCTTGAATGTGTGCTTAATGCTGCTATGCCCCCATTCTCAGTCATTTGGACTGATAGCTTTAATAAGGGGATAACCTTGGTTTAAACTCAGCTATATTTGCATACTTACGTCAACTATATTGCAACAGAAGCTGGCACAGCTGCCAGAAGGAACAACACAGTTGATTAAACTATACTTAAGGAGAACATATTTTGCTAATACAAACTTAAATATGGGGATATTAGGGCACCCTTTTCATTTCACATAGATAAATCCCCATTTCTGGTTCATTCTACATTTTGGGACTTGTATTAAATCAAGAAAATATTTTCAAATAAGGGTAATGATAAAACAAATTCAATATCAGGAAAAACCAACCAACAAACCAAACAGACAAAAACAATAACAACAAAACAAACCACAAAAAGCCACATTAGGAGTCCAGCTCTTAAGCTTTTATAAGTCTCTTACTAGGCATAAGATAACAGCATAGCAATCTCTGTTCTTAAAATATTAGTTCAGCATTGTGATCTGACTCCATCTGTTGAGTTTTTCTGCAGGGAATTTCAAATTATTGTCCTTTAAAAAATAAAATCTTCACTACAAAGTATTCTGTACCCCATTTATCATGTGAGCAATACAATGTCAACTTTGGGGGCACTGATATCCTTCCACTACAGTGCAAAAGCTGTGCCCACTTCGAAATTATCAGAAACACTGGAAATCACAGATGGATACAGCAGCCTGCATGTTACAACACTTGCTAACCCAAGGGGCTTTTCAAGGGAAGATCTTTCTTATTTATGGCTGTGATTGACTTTCCATCATACAAGAACAGATTACAGTGCATGTATGGAAAGAGCAAGGCTGACTGTCCATTCAAACTTTGGCATGAAATAGGTTTGCATCCTAGCTTTTAGTGGGTAAATGTCCTTCCAACATATTTTCTTAAGAGCATATGAAGAAATTTGGCTTCTGGTAAGTAAGGCACCTTAAATAGCAGTCCTAACACTATCTCTTCAGAAAAAAAAAAAAAAAAATCAGTACCACGATCTTTTTTACTGGGTGGCATTGATTAAAAGGAAAACCAAACCTTTAGAAAGTAAACTGTAGAAGAAAATTTAATCTGCCCTCAATGTAAATTTGAAGGGAAAAAGTAAACTTCCACCTACGACATGCACAGAGAGTAACACAAGTTCTAAGAAAATCTACTATGATAAACATGGCTATGATAGGTATATCTAAGTAATGCCTCTGTGCAGAAAACCATATCTTGAGAATGCCACGAGTTTTCAATTTTTTGCATTTTTTCTAGTAAAAAGTTGCCAAGGTTCAGTTGAGTTACGAATTTATTGTAAAACTGTAACTGCAACCCTGATTCCAGAGATAATGTCATTATGTCAGTCATCCCAGATTCAGCAACATCAATTATTAGGAAGTCCAGAGACATTATAAAACTGAGAACCATGTAGCCATGATAATTTCTAAAAAGTACCATTACTAATAATATTGCCAATAACTTTGGGATAAAGTACCAAACTGGATAAACCTTTGCATGCAAATGTTATTAAACAATAAAAGACTGCAAGACACTAGACACAAAAGCTTGTCACGTTCACCTAAGAAGCTAGTAAGGGTGAAAAAAGTAGTATTTCATGAATTTCCCACAATTTCCCAGGAAATATGTGCATGAGTGCAGTTTATCATCAATACTGTTTTAAAACTATAGTAAGTGAAATTTGGAACATTTGGTAATTAAAAAGTGGCGACTAGAAAATGAAAATGTTAAAAAAAATAGATGAGAGGAAGAGTTTATCTGAGTTTTTTCCTAAGCCAAGACGACCATATGCTGCACCAGCTGAAAAATCAAAGTGATTTTCAATGTCAGCCTCAGGCACTGGTAGGTCTAAGCATCTCTGTAGGTGCAACTAAATGGTACTGATGATAGGAAGGAGTAGTTTTAGATCCTCTGAGAAATTTGTGCTTGCATAAGGAAGGAAAAACGGATGAGAGAGAACAAGAGAATAGCAAGACCTACATCAGTAAAGGCACAATCTCCTGGCAAACACACAGAGGACAAGGCATTTCTGGATATTTTTGCTGCAAGACAACCTAACAGCAAAAATTCTTATCTGCTTTAGTAGCCACTAATTGAAGTTTAGGCTTCCATTTAGGGAACTCTTTCCTTGCCTTGCCTTTTCTGATTAATTTTAATCTATCTTTAATTTTTTTTATAGAGGGAGAAAGACAACTGTTATGAATAAATCTTCTAGATATAGTGAATGTGACCAAATAAAGAGAAGACCAAGAAGATTCATTTTGCCATGGCATCTACTTTTGTTTTCCTAAAGGAGAATAAATTGAAAAGCATTTCTTTTAAAATTCTGTATGCATGACACACAGGCTTAGTTGTATCTCATTTAGTCATGCAACTCCTCACCCGTGTAAAAGCCACAATCTATGGCACACCTTGAAGAGGATTTCATATGAAGTAAAAGCTCTGTTAGCATTCAATCTTCTGCTGCACACACATATTTAAGAAAATGACAAAGATAAGGGAGAACAACTGAGTAGGAGAATTGTTGCTGGCAACTGAATGCAGGCACTGTGTTTTGCTGTACAAACACCATTTCTGATTTTCATGTTTTCTTTCTGATTGGGTTTTAAAAACAATTTTGTAACCAACCATACGTTCACTGGTGAGAAATGTTATTCTGAATTTTCCACAGACACGGGTGTCAAAATGTAACAAATGGTTTTCATCTATACATAATACAAGCGAAGTAATATTATTATTTATCTCATTAAGGGCAACAAGAGTGCACCTATATTGTGAATCTATAGACAAACTCCTGTGACTGACTGTAGTGAATGCTTCTCTACACTTCTATAAGATTAACATGATCATCTCTACATGTCTATTCACATCACATTTTATCATATTCTATCACATTCTACTACTCCTTATCACAAAATTTAAAATATTACCTTATTAATTCTATGTAGCAACTTGTGTAGGCAGCTAGTCACCTATTAGCTTTAAAAATTGACTTTAAAAATATCAACATCTGAGGTGCATAGCTCCAGAGGAACAGTATCCCTCTGCAACTTGAAACTCAGAAAATTTCCAAAACTGTTAACAACTACCAGGAGTATTAAATGGCTGGTACTGGCTTGTGAAGTACTGAGGAAAGACAGTTTAGGAGAGAGAAGGACAATCAGCTGGAACTAGCACTGGGAAGTTAAAGGACTCCCAGCCCAGAACAAATTAATTTCTAGTGCCTGCAGGGAAACCCAAAATGCCATCTGACAGCAGGACACAAATGCTGTGCTTATGTTGCAAACGTGCTGCTCAGGACCACTTCTGAGTCAGCCATAAGGAAGAGACCAAAAGGGCCCATTTAGGCTATTCTCCTGCTCCAAAGCAGGATCAATGTTCTTCATGTAATTTCTAGCAAATATCTACTGTGTTGTGAAAATTCTTCAAGCAAAAATCTAATCCACTACTTCAGTATCATTACCTTTCTGTGAAAGAAAAGAAAATTACTCTGTCCTCTGTATACTAGGTTTTTGAAAACTTACCTTTTTTTTTTTTTTTTTAATTTAAACACCTGATGAACTAAAGATTTTTGACAACTTGAGCCACTGTTGCAGTCTGTCATTCTTGCATTGTGACCAAGGCAAGGTCAATAGTTACCTTGCGCATGCACAGTATAACAGGACTTGAATAAAGACTTGCTCTCTAATGCACAGTTAGGAGATCATGTAAATGCTGTAGGAGTTTAAAAGCCACAAAGACAAAATCAGTTAAACGGCAAGATGCTTTACAGCAAACAGGCAATCTAATTTTGTACAGCAAACAGCAAATGTAAATTAGAGAGAGAAGGGAATGCACAACAACATGTGACATGACAGGTTTGGGGTTAGCATATCCGACTTTAGCATACCTTCCTTGAATATCTTTTTTTTTTAACTCATCCTACCCTCAGAAACTTAACATCACAGGCATTCATACTTCAGGAGAATAAGTTTCTAAATAAGCAAAAAAAACTAAAAACTGTTATTTGTGTATATCTAGGCACTGAATATTAGAAACATTTCTAATAATAAGTTTTAGAAGTTATTTTTTTTTCATTTCATCCTTCTCTTTCTTTCCTCAGCAAGAAAAGTACATTGTGACAATTAAGTAACATGCAATTAGTTATCAAGCATTTAAAGCTTCTTACTCACCCACTGGAGACATTTCTGGGACACTGGCAACATAAGGCCCATCCAGAAATTTTGGCTCATTATCATTAATGTCCTGCACTTTGATGATGAACTCTGATTCAGGCTCTAGTGGTTTCTTGGTGTCAACATCCACAGCCTGAGCCCGGAGTGTGTAGAAAGGTTTTTCTTCTCGATCTAGGCTCCTTATGGCATGAATATCTCCTGTGGTCTCATCGATGGTAAAAACCGTGCCAGCACCATCTCCTGAAAGGGTATATTTAACAGTGCCAACTCCCTTGTCCAAGTCAGAATGAAGCTTGAGAAGAAAAAGAAAAACAAAGGGAGGACAAAAACATTAATGGTTTTTCCTAGGCTACACAGCAACTACTTTTTATTTAATGTAAAAAAATACTTTGAAGGAATCAATTTCTTAAGTCCTTAACTTCCTCTAAGTGCATGGAAAAAATGTGGGTAGTATGTTATGTAAGACTTTTACCCCTACCTAGTACAGCACAGACTTGCTGCAGTTCAGTAACTAAAACTGCAATGAAACAGGGCTTCACATTTGTTATAAACTGAAATTTAAGACCAAGGACGTAAAATCACCCATAGCCACATCAAACAAATGTGAAATGACATAAGAGAGTGTCAAAAGCTTTCACAGGCATTTAGCTTTCAGAGAAGAAAAAGGGAAATATCTAATTATTTCAAGAGCAAAAGCTTGATGGCATCTGAAACTCAAACTTGGTTTTAAAAAAAAAGATACACCTCATGATTGCAGTAAATGCTGAGCAGAACTAAAAATACTGCCTTTTACACAAATATTTGATCACTTGCTTTTGTCTTTTTTGAGATAATCACATTGTGGACTGTGAATCTAGGGTTTTCTTGCTCATTTTGAAAGAGTAAAGAGCTCAGTATTTTCTGCCTTGAACACCAAGATACACATTTTTCAGGCTATTACTCTGATGAACCTCTAGTTAGAACTTAAAATTTAAAAAAACCCAAAACACCAAAACCTTGAACTCAACTTCTTGAATGTTTTTGTCCCTTTAATCAGTGTCTATCCTACAAAAAAATGGCCTTAAACATTATTTTAAATGTAGGATTTCTAAAAATCCAAATACAGAATGATGAACTTCTTTCTCAGATGCCTCTACCAGCCTGCTCCATACTCATCCTTTAAATACCTCTAAAAGCTTTAAAAAAATACACAATTATACACTGATGCTGAAATAGCTTTTAAAATATTCATCCATTTTTCCCATCTAATGAAGACTAAAAAGATCTATAATGGACACTGGTCAGAATGAAGTTTTCAAGAGTGAATTCCCTTAAGCTGAATTGTAAAGCTATTATGGATTGACTTTATTTACATGATGTACTGCCCAAGGTGAAACACAATAGAGGAAACATGGGACATGAAAGGAGATTATGTATAAAATGAATTACTGAGAAACTAAATGGTTTGGTAATGGGGCAAGAAGCTAAGCTACAGAAAAGGAGTTAAAGGCAATTACTAACATTTATAGCCATTGACTTGAAATTGAAAATAGGTCCTTATGACTGTGGAAGAGGTCATGGTTTGTAGCACAGAGCGAACACAAACATAGTCCCTTCTTTGTCTACTTTTTCATCTCATCATTCTTGCTCAGTGAATATACTAAATTCTGATCTTTCATCTAGCTGCCCCCCACATGTTATTTTAAATTATCTCTCCAGTGGAAATTAAAGCATTTTTCTTCCGAGGTGTTAAACATTTCCTTGCTTGCAAAATGAAAAATAATAGTCTGAGATAATTAATGTCTATTTCTTCCTCAGCATTTTAATTTAAGTGGCTCAAAACTTCCTGCTGTTTCATTATATTCTGCTCAGTAAAACACTTGATATTTTCCTTCCATTATCATTTAGAGGCTTACAGACACACATCAAGAAAAAAAAGAATCAAAATGATGGTGAGAAATCTTGAAGAAAAAAAAAAAGTTAGAACTTCTTAGAGGGAACCAGACAATTGTTTTGCTAATGTCCCTATATTAAATAAAATTTGCTTGGACTTTATTGTGAAGACTACTTTGACGCATACTCCTGGAAGTAAGAATATCACAGAGCAAAATAATGCAGTTATGAAGCAGGAATTTGTAAACGGGGAAGCGTGACAAGATTACTCCCATCTCCTGTCACTGGATTTGGCACTAAAGCTGAGATGGTTGAGTGTGTTTCTGATTGCCAGCTGTAGGTTTTGTGTTCAACTACTAACAAATCAGGCTGCATTGCATGTCTTATCTGAGCCCTTGGATTATACTAGAGAGAATCAATTACAGTTTCTTTCCTAGCTGGGGAAAAAGCAGGAAAAGCAAGGGCTCCCAAGACAAAAGAAGACTGAAATACAAGGACTAGATTAAACATAGTTTTTGTTCCCAAATATATTGGAGAAGAAACAGTTTACAACTGGTGGGATTCTACAGTTACAGATGTATTCACTGTATTCACCATGACCTGTTCATAAGTATCACTCAGCTAGTACCACCTGGGAACCATCCCACCGCTCTTATTTAAGCAGACCTGCTATGCTCTGCATTAGCTGGGATTTGTCACATTGTATTTATTCACCAAATCTGTTGATTTTGACATAGGCTTCCTACATGACATTGCTGGACAACAAATGCATGCTTATTTGTAACCCACACTGGGCTAGGCAATCTGTGGGGCAATTCAACATTACACAGTGTCAAATTACTGCAGGGGAACAGCTGATTGATTAATTTAAAATTAACTAAATTTTCCAACAATAAAGGGAATACAAAACTTAGATGCAAGGTGAAGAGAAAGAAGCTAGCATTAGTGCACTTACACTAGGAAATAATCCTAACTTTCAATGCCTGGAATTTTCCAGAAAGCAGTTTAGGCTAATGAATAAGTGCTTGCTACTGTGTCTTGATTTATGTGCTACAAGCTGTATTGCACTGGAAGAAAAGACATTTGATTTTTTGTGCTGTAAAGCATACAGAAGATTTGTGAAAGAGTAGGTTTTCTGACACAGTAACTTTGGGTTTGTATCCCATTTCTCCTTGCTCTCACTTATTTTCTAATTCTTGGTGTTCCACTATTTCAGCAAAATTAAAGGGCAAGAGAAATAGTGCTCAGACACTAACTACTTCCCTCTCCACAATGTGTTTACATTTCAGAAGCACCTGAATTTACTGCAACAAGGTTGTACAAATGATTGTACTCACATAGGTTATCTTAATTTTATGTCTTCCCTATAAATCCTGAATATTAAAAGTGCAGAAGAGGCTTGGAAATGTGAGGGATTCATTTCTACCTTTGCTGAAATCTCCACTTTTATTCTCACTATGTAAGTAACACAGCTTAGTGTCAGATCTTTGGACAAATCTGCCCCAATTGTAAAACTAATAATTTCTTGGAGCAAAACTCTGTTAGTGCAGAAAATAAAGATTTTTTTTTTCTCCATAATGGCAGAAAAAGACATATAATTCCATGATTCTTGCTAATGTGTACAAACAATAACACATATGGCAAAGGAAATCACTGATTTAAAAAAAAAAAAGGGAATAATAAGATGGAGGCTATTGTGAGATATATTGCATAAATCTATTCAGAAATTGTGACAGTGTTTTTGAATCATATCCAGTACCAGATGCCAGACTGAGGCAGTCTACAAGTCCACGTGATATAGCAATCTGCTCCAGCCTGTAATAAGCTGAATGCTAGTTTGCTTCAGAGAGGATGAAAAAGTTGGTAACACTACTAGCACATCTGGGACAAATTATTTATTCAGTTCTTCTGACAGTTTCTAACAAGAAGTATGATTGTTTGTATTTTAGCAATAAATTCAGATCTTACTGGTTCAATAACTCAGTGTTATCAGCTCTGTATCACTTCAAGAATTCATACACCTGCACAAATAATTTCAAATCACATGAAAGACCAGGAAATGCATTAGGTAATGCACTTCAAGAACAAGTCTATACTCCTAGGGAAATTGGATCAGATGTATTTGTTCCTCAGTATCCTGTGGTGCTGATTTTCTGTTTAATATCCTATTCATCTGATCCTCAACTGTTCATCTTCTCTTCCTTAAATACTTCAATAACTTCTCTAAATACAATCATTTTGAAAGTCAAATATGTAAATTCACACACATAGTTAAAAAAAAAAATGGAAGCAAAAGCTTAAAAAATTGCAAGATAGTCCACTTTAAAATGAAGTAATCACTATAACCCCACAAATCATGCAAGAACAAGGGCTGTGACATCTGCCAGGATTGCTGTGATGTTCACAGCAATACAGACAATGAAAAATTGTATGAGTTAACAAATTCCCTTTCTGTATTTCTCATCTTCATAAAGAAAAAAAAATAGGGAGGGAATGAAGTAAAAATGTTTTAAATGTCAAGGAATGCCTAAAATGCTTAAATTGATATATTTAGCCTGCGATACACACTGAGATTCTAGGTCTTATTCCACTGCAAATTTCACAGGCTGAAAAAAAAAATCGCTATCCAATTTATTTGTTACTAGTAAATCAATTTAAATGCTATATTTAAATATAGCAGTGCATATCTAGCCTGAAAAATATAGTAAAGGTTCCAGGCCATTAACCATTCCTTGCCTGCACAACAGAATTAGTTATACATCCCACATCTGTATCTCTATATAATTTTTCTTTATGCATTATATTTTAGGACTTTATTCCATTATTTTCTCTTCCTGCCTCTACTCCCACGTATAATCATTCATTTTGTAGCCACCAGCCCCTGTACTTTCTTATAAGATGTACAATGAAATCTATTTGAGAAACCAGAACATCCATTCAATTCCAATATTACCCAAGTCTGAAAATACAGAATGTTGTCCTGAACTGAGGAAAGGAAAAAAGGCCATTATTGTACGTAGTTAACAGAGACCAAATCAGACTTATTTTGGTAGATCTTTACTGCAATACTGTGCGTGTTGAAACAAGGATACCCACTACAAGACAGGAGGGTGTAAATGAGACTGGAGACTTTCTATTTGGAAGGGTGCCCTTTTAAAATATAAATATTCCGCATATATTTTCTCTTGGCAAGAATTCTATGATCTACATAGATTGCATAGTTTCTTTTAAAAACTGATAGTTGGAATCTAATGTACTGCTTTCACACAAATGCATTTATTCCTTCCCTCTAAAAATACATAAACCTTGAAAATTTTCTTAAGATTCAAAGGGGCGTGGGGGTGCCAGAGACTTTAATTTGGGACATGGAGAAATAAAAAAACAATAACAGCAACAAAAACAAAAATAACTGTAATTGTTGCTAATCAAGTCCAATAAAATATTTTTTCTTTCTTTTCCTCTCCATCACACACACACACACATTACTGCTGAAGACATTTAGGGATGAGGTGAAATCTGCTCACAACACAGTCAGTGTAAATGTTTCCTGATCCTGAAAGTTTGGATTACCTAGGACATCTTCTAAATAATAAGTTAACATGCTTTAGTCAGGCAAGTCTGCAGAGTAAAGCTTGTGTTGAGAGGAGTCAGGACGCTGCTGCAAATGGGTCATATGAATGACAATAGGTATATGGAAACAAGAACCAACTAAAATCACAGAATCAGAGCATCCTTTAGGTTAGAAAAGACCTTTAAGATAGCTCAGTCCAACTGCAAAATCATGAGGTAAAAGAAAGGTGAACAAAAAGAGAAGAGTGATTTTTTTTAAAAGGTCATTTGGAAAAGAAGACTTTTCAAAGCTGAAAATTAATTGTAATGGGAAGAGTTGTATTTTTACTAGCTTTGTACAGGGCTTTTTTATAAGAGACTCCCTTCTGTGAGCAGGCTTTCTTAGTACTGTGAGAATTTCAAACAATAATTGAAAATGGCAATTAAAGGATGCATATGTGTATGTTCGTATGCATATATATGTATGTCCAAAATTTTTTAAAATATTTGAATAAATAAGCGGTGTGTATCTTATTATCATGATTAATTTTCTTTGTGTTGTAGTTCCATGTGTTCTCTTTTTATGCTTAGTAAAATATCTGCTTCTAAGAATTGACATTCTTCTGACTACTTTTTGTAAAAATAGTAATAGACAATGTGGTTCTGCATTTTGAAGTATCTTTCTGTGCAAATAAGATTAAGATACAATCTTATTCAAAAGTAATTCAGTAAAAAGGAATTTATACTCTTTCTTTAGTGATTCTTGTTTCACAAATAAAGATGAACTTTATTTAAATTAAAACACTTATTATCCAATTAAATAAAACATTATCTCGTTCTGTCATGGGGATTTAGTCTAAGCACACTAAATCAGAACAGACTTTTCCAATAATGAGTGTGGCTGTCAAGTAGTAAGATGATGGCAAATGAGTCATTAGAGAGGAATAAAAACAGTACCTGACCTCGTCAGTTCAGAGGAATCTTCATCTCTACCAACATCATGCACTTGAGGGGTTAGGGATTGTTATTTTTCTAAATCTTCTCTACATTAATATTTTTGTTGCATTATGTGGAATTTAATAGCAACACTTCTAAAATCACAGTGAAAAAATCCCAACATTCCTTTTATAGAATGCCATATATGTAAAAATATTGGCCAATGGAAAACGTTATGCACTTAGTAAAATATTAAAAGAATTGAAATTTCTCAATAATATCTTAATATCATTTATTATACAAGAAATTATACACATAAGTTACAAGTTGCATAGATTTCTGATTATTATTTCTGCATCACCATTTCAGCTGGAGCTGATGCATATAGAAACGCTGTGCTCTGGTCCACCCTCTTCAACTTTGATGCAGGAATCAACATTAGAAGTAATTTTAAAAATTAAATTATTCTTACTGATCTCATACAACTTCATATTACAATGTGCTCTGTGTACATATGTTGATAGTTTTCAGTTCACAGTTATGTTGAATGTCATTTGGGAGAAATGTTCAGCAGAATGGGGACAGCTGATGCGAACTTCAATCTCTTGTGGTCTCTGGGCATAACCATTGTCAAGTAACAGCATAACTACAGGTTCCAACAACAAATTCCAGTATTGGCTGTTATCCATAGGAGACAAAATTTGAGGAAATTTACCAACTTCCAATTTCTTCTTTATCGAGTGCAATTTTATATATCCTTCTGAAAGGTTATGAGCTACAATGGAGTGTATAGGTGCTGATGACAGCTCAATGGAAAAAGATTCTACCATATTATTAAATTTTTATAACTTCAGAATTTTTTAATATATTTGACAGGAATTGAGTCGGGGATTGAATGTGAAACCCTCACAATTCAAAACCCTTAATGCATCAGATGCAAAAAGTGAGGTTGTACCATGTATCCTCATACACGGAAGCAGTCTTTTCTTTTCACTACTGTGCACCCAAAATCTGTGGTAAACAATCATCTGGGTGGAAGGAGCCTGTGGAAGACATCACCTGTTACTAGTGAATGCATTTGAGTTGGCACCAGTAGGCCTGGTTTGAACTACACCTGCGAAAGCACTGGTGCTCCCTCTGTACCTGTGCCTGGCTGGAGTCCCTGTGGTTAAGTCAGGGGATAATGTTGATGTCCAAAACTCAGAAATAAGGAAAGTGAAATTGCCACAAACAGGACTCTGGGGAAAAAAATCATCCCATCTTCAGGCAGTAGATATTTGTATTCCTCTTCAAGACAACACTTATTCACTGATTCCAAAAACTAAACGAAGAAAAGACAGCATTACAATCAAATTCTAACTTTTGCTATTTAATTGTGCAAGATCAGCAAAATGTTTAATGGCATTACTGTAATCAATTAAAATGGTAAGTATGAAGTGGTGTGATCTTTTGAGGTAGAGTATATGATTGCAGTATTTCCTTTTTGAAAGAAGAATCACTATAAGAATATCAAGCAGAATTGCATCACTCTAGATAATACATACTGACAGTAACACATTATTTTGCACTGTCTTCCCTGCTGTATCTCTTCTAGAACATATATAAAAGATCAGTGCATGAAAATATGAATTATGCTGTATGAATAAATATAATGAAAATAGACACTTGAGACTTAGGAA
>VXBI01007029.1:381731-447918 GCA_013397375.1 Toxostoma redivivum | reverse complement strand
TAACTATAACTATAACTAATAACTATATATATATTAAAGGTATTATATTAAGGTATCTAAAGAAGAAATTATGACTGCATGGAATGTTGATTAGGGCGTAAATCTACTGTTAACTAGAAGATCTGGAAGTCATTGAAGACATTTTATGTTGGACTATCATCTCCAACACAACGATATAAGGAAATGAACCCAGCAAAGGACTAAGACATTCAAGGGCTAAAACATAGGAAATACAAAAAGTGGAGAGAACAATGTTCATTCAGCCTTGAGAAGTGAAGGTGAAAGGGATTCAACAACACTATCTATAAATGCCTGATTGGAACAAAAGAAGTCAGAACCAGATTCTTCTCAGACCTGCACAGTGGATAAAAGAATAATAGACCACAAACTCAGGTTGAAACCCAGCTTGTCACCCTGGTGGACTCTGTAATCCTCAGGGACAGCTCAGTCTCTGCAATACCAAAACAAATTGCAAAGAATCATTCACAGAATCAAGTTAAAATAAAGACAAATATTACAAATGCTATATAATATATAAGCTGTGATCATAAGCACACATAAAACTCAAGCATATTTTCTCCATGTTTTGATTGCCAATACATACAGTCCAAAATGAAACACATGCCTCAAAATTTTATTACTATTTTATGCATTAAAACTATTTTAAGATTTCAATATTGCTCCATTAACTAGCTCTGGGTGCTTCTTTCTCGTATTGACCATGACATGATCCTGGACTTTTCTCCTACAGCCAGCAAGTGTCACAGGATATAAATTACAGACTTTGTTCCCCTAGAAATGTTTGCTCCCTTAAAATTACTATCTAAAAATAGTTTTCTCCCTCTTGAGACTCATTGAGGCAAAATTGACTTGAAATTAATTTCTTTATCAAATTTCAGAGAAAAATAAATTAACCAGACTATTTAAAACTGCCTATGAAAGCTAAAATATAAAGCTAGTGAAAAGAGAGCACTGGACTGTTGGATTATTAATGCTCATCATACATTAATGCTCATATTATTCTGGACATTTTTCATAGTACTCCCAACTGTACTTCAACAAAATGTTTTTGACTTTGCATTTTCACCTGCTTCTTATTGTCTTAAAAGCGAATTACCTCAAATAGGAAGCTTAGGCTGACATTTAGAAAACCAGACAAAGAGAACTGAGTTCTTCCCATAAAATAAAGAATTATTGTAAAGCCCAACTCAAAGCCAGAGTAAAGGGCAAACATCTTTGACTGGCATTCCCTAAGACAAAGTAGTAAGCATAACACAATGTTCCAAAACAAAACTGCCATAAATAAGCCTTGTCTCCAGAGGATGACAGAAAGGATACACTATATGTAACACTTCTCTTAGATCAATTAAAGCACAACAGGTTGGGGATTTAAAATCCATGGAGAGTGCCTGAAAAACCACAGGAGAATGGACCCTGTAGTCCGTGTTCACAGACTGAGGCTTCAGGGACCCTCCAATTGCTGTCTCCTGCTTTCCTCCCTGCTGAACTTCCCTTCTCACAGGAGAGAGCCAGGGATCAAAGCCCCAGTTTCAATATGCCCTGACTAACTCTCATTTCACACGCTAAGCAAGAAGCAATTCTCATATCCTGCCACTTTATAAGCTGGGATAAAGCCCATTAAATGTATTTCTCAATCATAATTTTTCTTTGCAGGCCTTACTTTTTGTATATGTGTATGTCCAGCATTGTATTTTTAAGTAAATTATGGATTTTTAGATGTCCAACAATAGTATTTTCCACATGCATCTTAAGTGAGGTTGTATACATGGTTCAAACCAAACTATTGCCACCTAAGACAAACCACTACTTCACTGAGTGTCATCCAATATGTGAACAACCAGATAGGATTCCAAAAAGAAATGACAGACTAGCATGATCATCTGACAGTCATATAAAATCTTCCTTCATATTACTTCTAGCTAATACCCACAATCCAATATTGGATGATAGGACCCTTTTGTTAAAACCTTCCAAAATAAATTGACTGACACAGGACCAGGGAGACAAAAGAAAATGGCCATCCTTCTTTCACTCAAACAAAATAGGAGTTCAGGGCAAGAAACGAGTGGAGAGCTATCCACCAACTGTCAAAGTAAAGCCAGAATAAAATAGATCAGACATGGAAAAAGCTTCTGTCAACATAGCTAAATCTGGACAATGTGAAGGCACCTAAAACAAAGGCTTCCTACTGACTCTGACTGTAACTGTAATGGCTTTTATTACAAAGAAACATCCTCTACAAGAAACCTGACAGGAATATCTTACGATTATGCACGTATAAGCTAATAATATTCCCTTTGCCATGATCATAAAAGAGTCAGTTCTGGATGGAAAATGATGAAACTAAAGAGACTTGACCTTGGAGAGGAAAATTGACTAAAATTAAATATTTTTCCTTGTTCACAATGGAAAAAACATGAAGTGGTGGGAAAAGTATTTAATTCTCAGAGTCCATTAGAAGGTCTACTGAGAACTAAGTCACTGGGACTCTAGAATGTCTCTCAAGCCATATCTTTTGGGAAAACACAAGGAGAAATAGTATGCTAGAGCAAAAAGATCTGTAAATGTCAAAGACATTCAGATGAATCAAGCTGATTAAATATAAGGTAATACAGTGAATCACACCACCATCATTCAACTCAATCAAGGAATTCAGCACAGGACATTTAGTGTCATATTAGACAAATTAGTTAATGCTAGAACAATCTAAACCTCTCAGCTCATAGTACTTAATGTCTGATTAAATTTGAGTGATTTAAGCTTCCATTGTTGAGGACCTAATTATGCTAGTATGTCATTAGCCTCTCTAAGAGCATATAAAGAGCTAACTGCCATAATAAAAATCACTGTGAAAAGATTCCCCTGGTTAGCCATTTAATGCAATGAGACTCTGGTGTTTCTGATTTGATAAGACTTCAGCAATCACTGCAAAAACTGCTTTAGATCAAAAAAAAGAAGCTGTATTTCTGGTCTTCACCAACTCTTTGAATTTCTTCATCCATGCCTAAATGTTGATGTAAAATCCTTTCTTATCTACACTACATAAATAAAGAAATAAAATGTCATTTGTGTTTAATGATAAAAGACTTTATCACAGCTTTATTACCTTATCACAGTAGGCAAATAAATTATGTTCATCTATATTTTTTGTGAAATTTTGAGATTATAGGATATTTTTATTCCTTATCTTCATTTCTACATGGCCGAATGACAGTGTTTAGCGAAATATAACCGCAAGAATCCCTAAGCACTAAATATCACTCAGGTGAACAAAAATTATTATTTCTTCCGAAAACCAGTTTTCAAAATTCATTTTCAAAGGCTAAACAGCTAATTATCAGAAGGGATTCATTTGCAGTGGGGAAAGAGGACCAGATGGTAGAGGATAAAAAATCCAGTCATTTCCTAGAGTGCAGAAAATGTGTCCATACTAAAGGGAAAAAAAAATCACAAAAGCTGTATTAACAAGCTTGAAAAGGAACTTTGGATTTAGGTTTGGCTGACTTTTGGTAAAAAGGCATTCTTACACAGAGATGAGGTAGAATTTATGGTGCAGGATAAAGTTACTAAACAGCCTAGAGGTTACTTTATCAAAACCATTGCAACGCTGTTGAGAGGTGTTCCAGGTTATTTTAAATCTTTGTTTACCATCATTTGTTGAAGGGCAGCACTTACTGTACACACTATTGTTAAGCAGGCAGCCATGATTCAGTGTGATGCAGTGGCAGAGGAAAAGTCACATCTCAAAGGCTTGCTGGTTGTCCGTGCCCTGCAGAAGACTTTGCAGGTCTGAAGAAATGCAATCATAAATTGCAGCATTTTAAAAAACTCTGGATTACGAAATACATTCAGAAATGGTAAGACCTATTAAAACATTTTTGAAAATAACTTAAAGTAAGACTTAACTGCATTTTACTACTGTCTCTGTTGTGGTATGGTAAGTATTCTTTGATCTACTGAGTTAAAAATGTAAGTCAGCTGAAAGCTTTGTGATAGTGCAGAGAGTATGTCCCACTATGAGACAAGCAGAGTGAGGTAGGGGGAAAAGGATAAATAGAATGATTAAAGTCATCACAGAGCACCCTCAGAAGCCTACAGAATATACTGAAGGTGACTGTGGAGCCAATGAATGCCACCTAATGTAGCTTTGAGCTGAGATGTACCAGACTAAGTATCTTCCCCTTCAAACCATCCCCTGGCAGTGACAAATGGCCAGATTTGTCAAGGTGAGGGAGAGGTCCCATTGTTGGTAGGGTACAAGGTGTAAGTTTAAGTCCAAAGGTATAAGAAAAAGTTTGGCAAGAATATCAATACGAAGTTTTGGAATCTGATACACTTCTTGTATCTTTGTTATGTCAACCCAATAGACTGAGAGGACATATCTTGCATAACATTTCTTAGAATTGTTAGCTTCCAAAAGGGATTTTTGGTTGGTTGTTGGGTTGTATTTTTAACTAGCCTTATGCATAAATAGAGGATCTACTCAGATGCTTTATTGTCCATTGTCAGTGTTTCAGAATTCCAGTGACAGATTGAAGGGTAAGTAGTCACAGAACTACATCTGTTTTGACACATGTACATAATTGCAGGGAGTCAAGATAGGGAGCACAGATTATATGTGAAGGAAATGTTGACATAAACTACTGTTACTCATTTAAGTTCTACTTCATCTCTGTATAAGGAAGATAATTTTTCAAAAGTTACTCAAATCCAGAATCAAATGTATTTGCTCATAGATCTCATATATGTATGCCATATCTTTTAAGCATATTAAAGAGCAAGGCACATGTTTGATGTTTTGTATTGGTTGTTTGTTTTAGAAAAGGACTGCTCTTATGTGTTTTCTGAATAAATCTATATCTGCAAGTTACCAATTAAACTAAATGTGTGCAATCCCAGGACCTCAGACTGCATTATGCTCTGAAGAAGGCTTTTAATCCTTTTTTTGTTTTTTGGCTTGGTGATTGTGGGTGATATTTCCTCAGCAGGTTCAATAAAAATCTATGAGGTTTAATATCAGCTAGAGCCCTGAGTTGAAAAAAAGAGGGTACATTTGGCTCAAGCTAAGCTTGGCTGTTTCTGACTGAGTACAAGTCTTACCCAGCCTGAAATGAGAGCCCCTTGCTCTATTTTGTAGCTGTCGCATACACAACAGACAGATTCCATAGGATTTAGTTCCTCAGCCTCCTCAGTTTTCCCAACAGCTCTTACTCTGTATGCCTAAAAGGAAAACACTAAAATGATGAGATGAGGGAGCTATTCTCAAATTACACAAAAATGCATATCCCAGTGTCTGCAATGATTGTGGTACCATCTAGTGGAATAACAGTAGTTTTACAGACAGTAACTGCAACCTATAGGTCAAAGGGCAGAAGGAACATTTGTATCTCTAACTGTGCCAATGTATCCATCCAGCAAGGAAAAGTACACGGCACACAAATATTTTGGAAGCTCTATGGTGTCTCCATAGGGTCAGCAGTCATGTTACAGCACCAAATTGGTGGCACCTGAGAGAAGGATGGTTTCCATACCAAAGTGGTGTTGAGTTCAAGGAAGGGAGAGGGGAAAAAAATCATGCCCGCTGCACCCCAAAAATATTTGTTTAAAAGTGTGGCTGAGAACATCAAGGAACTGATGAATGCCAGGCAATGTATTGCAAAATGATAACCTGCTCTGCTGGCTCAGTATCAGAAGTTTTAAGACCAGTTTCACTATAAACAGATAACTGAAAACTGAACTGAATCCAGTTCAGTGTGGAGTGCTTGTCCGTGAGAGAGGATTGTGCCAAGCTGATCTGGTAATTGAAGTTCCAGGGGAAAAAAAATCAACAATAAAAAGAAAAGGCAAAACAAACAAAAAAACCAGAAACAAAAAGCTGCCACCAAAATCCATAAAAAACCAAAACAAGAAAAAAAACCCAAAAACCAAACCAAACCAAACACACACACACACACACACACAAAACCCAACAACAATGACAACAAAAAAACCCTCCAAAACAAACAAACAAACAATATAAATAAACAAAAAACACCCAAAAATATATTAAATCAAAGACTGGAGTACAATTATGGTAACTAAAGAAATAGGTAAATAGGTATAAACCATTCAGGAGCGCACTATGAGCTAGGTTTTAACCCTCCAAGGCCTGGGACTGAGAACAGTCTGCCTGTAGAGCAGAATGAGAAGCAAGCTGACTAGTTCTAAAGTGCTCACCCAATATATCAGTCCATGACTGATGGGGGTTGGAGCTGCTGGTCCAGGGAGTTTCTTCTCTTCATGTCATATTTCCAGATCTTTCATTTTCCTTCTCGAACTGCCACGAATTGTGAAGCAACACCTTGGAAGACATAATTTCAATTGTAGAACCTGTGTCTGAACAGTGAGCATATAAATCCCTGCTTCTCCTTATTAATTTTCAAGCAACTAGTTGTTTTTATAATTAATTTGATTTTCTTTCTGCTGAAATTGTTTCTCAATAAGGTGAACTGTCTCTTCACACATTTGATTTCAATCTTGAGGGAACATCCCAGCTTGTACAAAAGGAAGCAGAAAAAGTCTCATTTTCTGATCTTCTACAAAGATTAGCTATGCAACCTGAAAAGAAATATTTGCATTTCTCATTACAACAACCTGATTTATAAGATAATCAAATGAAAGTGAGTAGGTTTTTGTTTTTGTGGATTCTTTAGTATACATTAATTGCTACCATAGAAGCACCAGGCTCGGAGTTTACCTGGTTTTAGCACAGCAGTGGGAGCTGTCTGCAGAAGCTCACATAGAGAGAAGTGACTTGACAGCCCCTCTTGAAGTTGTAAAAGGTCCAAACGTGTCTCCCAGCCCTTCTCTGGGAAAGCATGGTTAGAATCTCCGGGATACAGGGAGTTCTGTCACACTCCAGGAATGCGCTGCTCTGTGATGTGTGCGCTGGCTGTGCCTCGCTCTGCAGTTCCATGGAGATACCCACAGAGGGTACCCACGGATAACCCAGAGGGTAAGGATGCCAGAACTGCTGTCCTGGAGAAGCCACAGGAATGTTACTGCAGTCTACAGTCTGTAAATTACCTTTGAGGAGGATCACACAGATTTATCAGTACTCGTCAAGATTTTTAATTCTGGACTTACAGCAGTGTCCCCTAATCAAAAAATACTTTGATTGGAAATGTTGCTGTACCTTACTTACTCAGAACTAAACGGATTAAGACTTGCTCATGCTCCTTTTATCCCCTCCAGTTCTTTACATCACCTTCTCCAAGTAAGCCAAGTGCTGAATCTCTTCAGTTCAGATCCTGAGCCACTTATATCTCAGAATATTAAACAGAAAAGAAACTTAATGGGCTATTGGGCCAAGCCCAAGACCTGCGTTTCACCTCCCACTCTCCCCAGAATCTCCAAAGCACAAACTGATTTTTGAATCTTCAAACATCCTTGTAACCATTATAGCATAACCAGGGAGACTGTATTTCAGAGTCTCTGCCAAGTACTTTTTGAACATACATGTGTGTGTATTTATTTTAATGTGATTCTCTGAAAAGCAACAAAATTTCTCTAGTCCCAGTCGTCTGGTTCCTGGTTGATACAGCCAGGACACCAGAACCTCTTTTCTAGTTTTTTTGCACAGTCTGTAGGTTATCCTTTTCTGTTTCAGCAAGGAAAGCTTGCTATGCCCTGCTACAAACAGCTTCTAAAGCAATTTCTGCTACTCTGGAACAAATTAACACAGATGATATGAAACAGTAAGATGTTTCAGCTCAAATACTCTATCCAGAATAGAGAGCCTTTTGACTAGACCTTATTTCTTCTAGGAATCTATGAAATCTTATGTGACAGAGTCCACATAAAAAAAAAAATCACTACAAGCATTATATAGTTAATTGTTGCAGATCTGGACCTCACTACATCAACAAATTTGTTCACAATGGGTACTACTATACACAGCTTTAACAGGGTCATTGTCCTATATGTTCCCACTGAACCTGTTGAGGCAAACTTCCAAACCACAGACAGCTTTGTAAGCATGGGAAAAGAGTGGATCAAACACACTTGCTTTCCTCAGGCATTCCCTTTGCATGGAACAGATGGGACTTCAGCATCTGGGTGACACATCCCATGCTTTCCTTTTTCTGCAAATAAATTATTGTCAAAATAAAATAGAAACAAAATATTTACATAATTATTCAAAATCCAACTTCTTCAATAAGTAACACCCTACCTTCAGATTAACATAATCTAGTTATTTCTCAGACACTAACAACCCTAACCAGAAACTTTTCTATCCTTAAGAAATCAGGGTCTCAATCTGCATATAAGTCATGCTCTTGAATTTAATCACCTAGGAAAATATCAAGCTTAGTGGAGCCTTTGTGTTTTTATTATAGGACAAAAACAATCTCTATCTGCAGCAGTTAGAATCTTCAAATTAATTATTTCACAGGTGCCACAGTGGCCCAGACTTGTAAGAATATTTTGGGACTGTGAGAAAATCTCCCAAATAACAGAAACTATTGTATTTACCTAAAGCTATAAGCAATGAGGTAAACTCTCAAGAACCTTCAGATAACTGAGCATCCCCCTACACCGTTCCCACAGACAGCTGAAGGGCTGCAAAAGTGAGGGAGTAAGTAGAGAGTTAGTATATCTCAACCTTCCCAGCAAGCAGACAGAAAAGGACGTTGCAGAAAATCTTTGGCCTTCAAGCACTCGTGTTTGGTCTGGGAAGAGCTGATAGATGCAGCACCCATGACCTTGCCCACACACAGATAAGACAAGGCTGGAGGAGCATCAAGTGCTGGGTCAGTGTGGTACTTGCTGGTTTGAAGGCACCACAGAATGAAGTACAGAGGTTAAGGTGGACACGGAGGCCACAGACACACCATGCAGGGCAGCCTGTCTGCCACAGAACTATGCAGCTATCCGATGTTACAAGGTTTCTTGTCTACTCTCCACAGGCACTTTTGTGGTCAGCATCTTTTCACTGCAAAGACAAGGACAGGTAGTGACGCTTAAACTCTCCCCTGGGTACAAACATCCAAACAATTTAGGCTCACCCCATTGTTAGCACAATGGACAAAGAACTGAAATGTTCCACTTGGTGACAAGTGCCTGCTGCTGAGAAACTGGATATCCCCTAAATCAGTAGTTTGAAGTGTTTACTAAATATGCAGAGGAAGTGGCTGGAGCTTGTAGACAGGCGGGTGATGTGGGTGTACATACAGGTGCTTGTTGTTAAAGGTCAGCTGCAAGCAGATAAGCTCAGCAAGCCACACTCCTGTTGAAAATAAAACAGTAGAACAAAGAAAGCTGTTCTTGTAATGTCAGCACTGATTTCTAGTGGAATAATCAAATACTTGGATTTTATAATCAGATTACTTCACTTTTGAAGCTCTCAGGAGATCCCACATCTTGCATATGGCTAGGTCTAGACAAATGCATTATTATCCTCCTGGTAGGCCACCTTAGTGACTCCTGTATCAACACAGGACATAATAGCCTGACTTCAACTTGCACATATTTTGTAGTTCCTTTGCTTTTTAAGCACCTGAGTTAACAGGATGGGGGCCAGCTAATAAAAGAACTTCTACTTTTTTTCAAGTCTAGATACCTAAAAATCTAAGCAAATCCACTGTTCCTGCAAGAAGTTTAGGCTTCTTGCAAGTCAGCCACAGAGATAACATTGAGGATGGCTTTGCAATCTTAAGCAAAGACTGGAAATGCAGAGCTCGGGCAGGCCAGGTCCTCAGTGATGTCTCTTTTCAGGACAGAATCAGCATTTGTTAGAATCAAATTTGGCCTTCAAATTTGTGCCATCTCACCGGCCCTATACATCACTGAAAATTTTTACTTCAGCTCTATGTCTCAGGTGAGCAGCCAACAGCCGAGTCAGTGATTGCAGTCATTGACTGAAAATTTGGGAATAAGCACTTAACCCAAGCTTTCCCTACCAATCTGTTAAAATCAGAGAGTAAACATAGACTTGTTCTCTGTCGCAGTTCATACATAAAGCAAATGACCAAGTGGAGAAAATTCTCATGAGACCCACACATCTAAAATATGTACAGAAACAGAGTGGCAGGGATTTTATGGTGATGCATATTTTCATGTAATATCACACAAACTATTGAGATACAGTTTGAATAGGTGGATAGCACAGTGTGTTAGTAACTGGCTCCACTGCTGGGGCCAAAGGTTTTTGGGGGTGATCAGCAATACAAACTGGTGTCCAGTCAGGAGTCGAGTTCCTCAGCATTTGATACTGTTTAGAATTTTCCTAACGAGATGGACAGTGGGATAGAGAGCAGTCTCAGGCATGCTCATAGAATATTTGGGAGAGCAGTTTAGATACTGGAGGAAAGGATTTCTACTCAGAAGGATCCAGACAGACAGGAGAGAGTAGCTGATGAAAACCTCATTAAGTTTGACACAGTGAAATGCCAGGTCCTGCAGCTAGGACACAATAGCCCAGACAGTGGCATGGGGGAGGATTTGACTGGATGGAAAAGAGGTTCTCAAGGAGTTGGTGAAAAAAAAAGCAGGACAGGGTCAGCAGTGTGCCCTCATGGGGAGGAAGGCAGGCTGCAGGCTGGGCTATCTCAGCAAGCACACAGCCACCAGGATGAGGAGGAGAGTGCTCTCCTTATTCTGGCCACATTGCAGTACTGACAAGCCCAAAACTGGAGGAAGCACAAGACAGAAATTGAAAGCATGGAGTAAGTCTGGAAAACAGCTTCAAGATGGCTGGGGCCTAGAACATATGACATACAAAGACAGGCTGAAAGAAGTGTGTTTGGTGTCCAATTTTTCTAATTGTACCTCTTCTAATTGTATCTTAACAACTAAATTTGTATTATGAAGATGCCACTCAGCAAGACAATCAGAGCCTCATCCTAGATTGAAGAATGATATTTATTGTAACTACAGTTAGCTTTTATTTTTATGAAGCATGAAATCAAGAAAGAAAAGTTTCATGCAAGCTTATGATAATACTCACATACAAAGGACAACTTAGTGCTCAATCCTTAGTTGGATATAAGAAGTTATCGGAGTTTGATTAATCTCTTGTCAAAAGTGACTATTACTCAACCAAATTAAAGGGTAAATCCAAAATAATTTTTTTCCCTAACAATCATGATTTGTTTCTACAAGAAAGAGGCCTTGCTAAACAATAATGGGCTCGTGTATAGCAATTACATCTTTATTACAAGGATGCTATTACTTTGCGAAACAAAGCTGAAAAGCCTATTTTTAAAGCCACATCACATATGCACAGAGAACAAAGAAGTGATGATCTTTAATATATCTCTGTTCAAAAATAACTTCCAAGTCCAAGAAAACACTGCTGAACTGTCTTACTAGGAGCTCCCATGAATTCCTCCTCAATTAACAGAAGGAAACAGGAAGCACATCTAAAGCCTTTGGCTCTCTTGACAACTGTACAGATGTGTTGGGGTACCCCCAGCACATAATGAAATGAGGTTCTGATCCTCAGCACTAGCTCTGATCATGGATTTACTCTAACATCCTATGTGATCCATTAGAGTTACACTTTTCTCCCTCACAGCTAAAACATGCCCCAAAGAGCTTCCTCCTGAAAATAACATATCTTTCCATTCAGCAACACATACACAGAGCGTTGTACTTCTGTATTGTATAAATATCTTCCTTAAATGCTGTTATATGCACAAGGTGTTTCACATCCAGTTCCTTCCCCTTTCCATTTATGCAGGAGCAGAGAACACACCAGGCATGTGGTCTGTGCTGCTGAGCAGAAAGACATTCTTGTTTTGCTGCCACTAGGTGCTGAATTAGAGTGGTTCAGAACTTCTGCATGGTGTTCCATAAAAGACATAAAATGGATTGTACTCATCCCACCATGTACACACACACACACATTCTGCCTCCCTGGGCCTGCAGAGAGTCTGCACAGTACCACAGGAGCAGCTCCTCCTTCTGTTCTTCTGCAGGGTAGTAAAAATTTCATCTTTGTATGTCTTTGTATGCATTTAATTATTAACATATACATGATTTAGTATGTGTCCAACCAATTTCCTTCATGAGTAGGTTTGGTCGAAGAATTTAAGTTCTGTTGCAACAGTTCTTGTACACACATTCATAACATACCTAGAAAGAGTTCTGAATTCAGTATCAGCCCCTATGAAATAAGCCTATGGAGGAAATAAAAAGCTCAAGAGCTTTGACTGACCAAGCTTACAATCAGGAAGAAAGTCCTCTTCCCCAAAGTGTCAAACCTCCTCAATACACAGCATATCCCATATGTGATGTTCTGTGCTTAGTAAAGTAGTGTAAAACTCTGTAAAAGCACAGCCTTTTAATACATCAGTAAGAAACATAAAGCATATCTAGATTTTCTGCTGAAGCAAAAGTACTAATATTACCACTTTTAAAAAACTTACTAGTTTCTTGAAGAAAATGCAGGTATAGGTGCCCTCCACCAGCTAGCTCCCTACGACAAAGTCAGCTTCTAACACTCCGTTTTATACAAAAATAGTAATTTCTGAGTTCTCATTTGGAACAACATTTGAAAATATCAATTTAACAGCAAGAGATTTGAAACATGACCAGGCACACGTTTGAACTCCATTTCACTGAAATTCAAGTGGGAAAAGACTGTCATTAGTTTGCCTATTTTAAGACATGTTTGTCTACTTGTTACTATAATAATATTTTGTTTTTGCAAGGGGTTTCAGCTTCATCTACTCTAGGCATAAACTGGGAGTTTTACTTACCATATATCCAGGTGGGAAGCTTCATCTTTATACTATCTGAATACTACCTACCATAAATGAAACTATACAGAGGTCAGGAACAGGCATGTGTAGCTTCCCTACCTGTATTCAAGCTTCTCTTGGACTTACTCATGCATAAGGGTCATTTCTACTCTAAAATAAATGAGAATTACTGTATTTCAGAGAAACTACTCCAGAAAAGGAGAGATATTAGGGAAGGTATAAAGGGTGACTTTTGGGCTATTTCTACCTTTGTAAATAAAGAAAGAACATACAGTCTATGCAGAAGAACTTGCAAGTACAGATAAACAAACATAAAAGGACTGAAATATCAAGAACAAGAATGAGAAAAAACAATCTATTCTCAAAACCATTCTGAGAATCTGGGAAATTCAAAATACAAATTTAGGAAAAGAAATTTAAGCTAGTTGGCATTACTCAACTGCAGTGGTATGACTCACATGACTGGATATTAAACTCATTGGTTACCGACTATTTAGGAAAGACAGTGGGGATATTACACGGTTTAGAGCTGCAAAGAATTCAGAAAAACAGAACCCTGATTGTATACTAATTCACATACTAAATTATAAATCACAGAATGGGATAATGCTAAGATAATATAATAGACTATTGAATAGCTTATAACAGACTATTGAATAGCCTAAGGAAATAAAATAGTGATCCCCTTCCTTGTTAAAATAAAGGGGAAATGTGTTCAGCTACAGACTGTCAATTTAGGAGGCTTTGGTGCTCTACAAGTAAACTACAAGTAAATCAAGTAGATGCAACTACAATGATGCTTTCTTCACATGGAAATAGAATACAGTTATGATTAATATCCATATTGGGTGCTTTAAAAGATCCAGTCTCTCAAAGCTGAAGACAAAAATTGAACAGAAATAGATCTTTAAGTACAAAGAATAGTTAGGAATTACTTTAGTGTTACATGGTCTTTCCCGCAACCAAATTCTTGAGTTGGGCACACTTCACACAAATGCCTACTCGTCCTACCCCACATACTACAGGCAGTGCAGTTTCTGCCAAACTGATATGTATGGAAATTCTTTCTTAACTGGCCACCTGGAGGAAAAATTAATTTTTAGGACTTGAGAATATATTAAACATTTATAAGGCCTATAATAATAACAACTACACCTTGCCAAATATAACTCCTGTCGTTGTAGCCATTCAGTAGGTATTTAAATGATGGCATTCCTTGCCTCCTTCTGCAGCTCATAAATGAAGAAGAAAGAAAAATTGTCTCCTAGATCCCAGGGTGATCAGTATAAGTCCTGTAGAAATCCTGGGACTGATAAAATTTGGTTTAATAACCAGAACAAATGGTGATCAGGAATCCTTCAAACCTTCCTTAGGAAAGTGGCCAATTAAGGCTTTCCTAAATGCTCTAAACTTATAATGATTTCTGAAGGTGGCTGTAATTATAAAAAAACAACATCAAGAGGAATGAAGACATTTGTAATGGCTGAATGTGAATGTGCTGTAGAAAACACCTGGCAATCAGAAAGGATAATATTGGCTAAAAACACTGAATAAAGAAGAAGGAAGTTAAAGTAAGTCAGTGAAATTCTATGGCCATTAGAAATAAAGATAAAAGGATATAATTACTTGAACTTTCAATAGAAATAAGTATTTAGCCAATAGTTATTAATTTGGTAAAACTATTGAGCATGATAGCTGGTGATAGCCAGAAATAGAATAATTTATACATCAATGTATAAATTCAGCATTTTTTGCATTGAGCTTGGAGTAAAGTTGAGTTTGGAATAAGTTCATATTCCAGAGAAAATTGCATCATTTATGTTCAAAAGATGATCTTACACACTCTGCAAGTTGCATTTTTGTGTGAACTTCCAAAATGTCAAGCTAGCAGCAACCACAGGTAAATCAAGGAAAGTCTGTTCCATCAGAAAAGTATTGCAAAGTTATAACAGAATGAATGCAAAAAATCTTGGTTTATGAGAGACTTGAGTAGCTGATATATCAGAAAAAGTATCAGAAAAGAGGAAATGGGTGTTTCTAAATGCAATTAATCCTTATTGAGGAAAATATAAAAAATCCTAGTAATATCTAGCATTTATCAGTATAATTCATTGGAGGTGTAAATGAGATGTGAACTGATCAGTTATATAGGCTGGCTGTGTTACTTCCTAAGGTACATCTGTTTCAGCAGCATCACTTCAACACAGCTAAATTCTATGCCAGATTCCAAGAAGCAGAGCTTGCCAGGTACACTGTTAGGATAGGAGATGGAATCCTGGAAAGCAGGAACACTGGAGAGTGCATTGGAACCTTGATGCCTGTGCAAGAAAGCTAAATGCAAGTCACAGATGCATTAGCAGGAAACCTGAAGGTGGGAGTAGGGAAGTAATTTAATAGAGAAATTACAGAGCCTCTCACTGCAATACTCTTTCCAGTGTCAACACTTTCTTTCAATACGGAAGCTGACAACTTTGAAAATTTACAGAGAGGTCCGCCCCAGTGATTCAGTGAATTACAATAAGAGACAGAGGAAGGTCAATTTATTTTCCTTGTTCAAAAATTCTGTAAAATAGGCAGGGCAGAAAAGTTTCCAGTAAGGTCAGAGTGTGTGAGGGTATGGTACATCATGAAAGATAGAGTCTGGACAGGCCTATAGCACATGGAAAAATTACTTGAACTCCAGACTTGTGAAAACACAACTGTTGAACCATCTATTGCTTTCTAAATTTCAACTGGAACCTCAAAATCAACTATGAGTTTTTGTCTGGAACTAATCAGGAGGCAAATTCTTCAATTCCATATAAGTATCAAAGGAAGATCCTTCTGACATACAGTGACTCTGCAGTTCAGGGAAAAAAAATATCCTTTGATTTAAAAGGAAAGGGTTTTTTTTGTTTGTTTTTTTGTTTGGTTTTTTTTTAATTTGCTTGTTTGTTTGTTTGTTTTTTGTTGTGTTGTTAGTTTTTGGGTCATTTGTTGTTGTTGTTGTTGCTGTTGTTGTTCGTTTGGTTTGGTTTGGTTTGGTTTGGTTTTGGCACAGATTTTAAAATTCTACCAACCTTCTACCTTTTGAAAAGTTTTCTGTCACATGTCTTGAGAAATGGAAGAAAATTCTAGTGAACAGTTGGGGTATAATAAATCAGTTTATACTCTGATAGAATATATCTTTATAATAAATCCAGAACTTTAATTTCTAAATACATAGCCCCATATTACCTGAGTTTATGAGAAGTAGTTGCTAAAGCTTATCCTCTGATCCTCCAGAACATTAGTAGATGAAAAAAACACATTTGCTTACTAAGTGAGTCCTGTTACCTTTCTTGTTATTATGAAGTTGTTCTATTCCACCTGTATCATTACCTCACTGAGTTTTGGTGAGCTAAATTTACGTCCATTGTTTAAAATGTCTTAATTTCCCCTGGAGTGGAATTAAAATGCCTATAGCAAAATAATTACAAAGGCATCCAGAAAGAATATGAAGTCACTCATTTTTTTGAAAAGGAGCCCTAGAATCTGATTTGCAGTCAGATGCCTGGAAACATAAGTAATCATAATCCACAGGGGGGAAACAGGAGAAAGCAGTCTTTTGTGGATGTCACAAAGGAAAATCTTGTAAGAAATACTTTCTTTCATGATTTTTCCGCTCTCAGGATCTGAAAGCTAAGTCAGGAATTAATGGCTTGAATTTGCTTATGTATGTCAGCAGCTGCTCTTTTAATAACCACTTTCACAATAAAAGAGTAGTGAGTACATATTCTCAGAACAACAAATTAGCTTTAAATAGAATTTTTATTTATGGGAGTCCTTTGTTTTTCATTACAGAAATATTTGACTCATGCAGTCGATTTTGTTTCAATACAGGGAAGATGCACTTCTTTGTAAAAACATGATGTACATATGATGTATGACAAATGGACTATGTATACAAAATATACCTTTTTTTTCAGACAAAATCTGAAATTACATTGCCATTGATTTCCTTTCAACAGTGAGGCATCCAGCTTTGCATGGCACAACAATTGTCAGTAATGGGAAGTCAAAATCTTTGGTCAGTACAGCAGCCTAAATTCTGGATTACTTCAGTGAAAAGTCAGAGAAACTGAGAGCAGTGTTCAGTTTATCATGCTTCTGTTTCTGAGAACTTCCTGTATGTCATGAGCTGTTGAAAACCTGCTTGGTTGTTTTTCTTAAGAAAATGTTACTTTAGAAAAGTAAGACTTTTTATGAAGGCATATTAGCTGTGTCGTTGTGAGGGATTGCACAAACAAAAGAACATAAATTCTTCCTGAAAATTGTATCTTGTTGGTATCAATAGTCTGATACTACAGAACCTTTTCTGTGATGACTTTAAACGGTGACTTACTTTGGTTTTGGTAGAAAAATCACAAATTTTCTGTTTAACTATTTCTTTTCTATATTATAGAGAAGTGTCTTGATCAACAGCTTGTTATCATATTTTTCGTAGTTTATCTTTTGTCCTGTGGGGAAAAAATACATCTGTGATCCTTTCTTGCTTCTTCTAAAGCATATGGTTTTAGATAAGCTGAAAGGGAAGAAGACATACATTAAAAAAAAAAAAAAAAAAAAANGAGAGAAAAAAAAAAAAAAAAAAAAAAAAAAAAAAAAACAAATTAACATGAAAATACTCATTAGTAATCTTTTAAAGTGAGATAACGGGACCATTTTCCTCTGTAGGAAATACCATAAAAGAATCTGTAAAAATTATCTGCTGAGAGTGCAATCACATGATTCCCACGGGGAAGGAAAAGGCCTGGTTGTTTAAGGTCACAGTTCAAGGGACAGAGCAGTTGATTTTTTCTATATCCCATTGAATCTGAGAGCTTGAATTGCACTTGTAAGACTCTAAACTTATACCACAATGATAAGGTGTGGCTGCATGGTCAGACCACAAGACTAAGGAGAAATACCAAGCATTTTGTATGACAAATTGCTTCTGGGGAAAGCAAATTGTTAATAATATAATAATTATTTTTTCTCCAAATTTCAGCTGAAATATATTATACTAAGGAGTAACATTTGTGCAACCCGCTGTGACAGCATTCTCAGAGACATTTAACTCCACTTTCCCAAATGGAGCATGTTAAGAAAATAGATTCAAGTGTCAGAATTACAAAAACCTGAATAACTCTTTTTAAATTGTAGCAGTCTGTAAAAGAATTGGGAAGAAAATATGGAAGTTATTTCCTCCATATGCATTTTAGATTACACTGGATCTTCATTCAACTATATATTATAAAATTAAAAATTAGGGCAATGTGGTGTTATCATCAGTTGCTTAATAGTATAGAACTTCTACTTGAATAACAAAGTAAAATCATGACAGTATGTTCCCTATGAGGTTTAGTGAACAAGAAATAGTATTTCTCCTGAAAATAAACCAACTTTTTCAGCAGATCCATGGCTGGTGGGTTGGAGCTTATTTATATGGAGGTCTCTGGCATACATTTTTCTGGACCAAAGACCTGTGATGATTATTTCTGTAACTGCAAAGAGAAGACAAAGGCCTGGGAGGACCTCTGCTCCCTGTGCCACCTCTTCTCTATCTCACAGCACTCATTATCTCAGCATTGAAATATCTAAAAGATGAAGTTCAATTCATGCTTATTCTCTTAACCTGGTACAAATTCCTACCTAATGCAAAAGAAAAAAAATTTTATTGTTATTTATTTATTTGATATTTAAAACTTGTTTATTTTATATTAGCAATTCCTTTCTTGGCAATGTAAAATATTTATCAAGGCCTCTCAGTGCAAAGGGAACTCAGAGTAACCAGTGAAGCAAGATGGTCCATGCAGAGCAGTTTGAGTCAAGCCAACATCTCTCAGACACTAAATGCCTGTCTACACAGACTACAAATCTGCAGATAGCAGTGTCCTTTGCCATGCACTCTCACCTTGCTCCCATTTCCTTTGAGTGGCTGTAAGGGATTAATGAAGAGAGGAAAGAAAAAAACCCACAACTACAATGCTAACACATGGAATGAAGGATGTTGAAGGGTCAGTCTGTGAAACAATGAAAAAGGTGGAGATTTTGCCTATGTAACTATTGGGTCTGACTGATAACAGGTACATTAGTTTGCTGGTTTCAGTTTTGTTTCTTGGATAATTGCTAAAAAATTTTCTTTCAATATTTCCTGCCAATTTTCTCTCTTCCACACTGCACAAATCCAATGGTTAAAATAGCACCCAGGCTGTAGAACAACAGATTCACAACTCCTTTGTCCAGCTTGGAGAATAGTTTTGACATCTCATTTGTTAGGTAAGCATCCTAAATTTTAAGTATGAAATGGAAGGCCTATCCAAGTCTTCCCTATCAGAGGACAGAAAAATAATAGGCTGGAGTAGCACTGATCAAATTCATAGGAAGTATGAGCGAAGAAAATGGAAATACCAGTCTAAAAACTCAAATACCCCCAATCTGTGGAAGACTTGGCTGTAAAGACTGCAAGGTGACAACTAACACCATGGTGACATTGACACTCATGCACTTAAACACATTACTTATGAGCTGACCCAGTGGGCACAGGGGAAAGACATTAACATAGGGAAAGAATGGTGTATAGAATATGGTCACTGAAGACCATATTCATTCCTTCTGTCCAGCATCTGGATCTGGTCTTTAAGCTCTGTGTTTGCCTCTGACCTTTGAGACTCAAATCACAACTGCTTAACTGTAGGAAAAATAGAATAATTAAGAAAAATATTTTTAACAGTGATCTAAGGAACACAATACCACCAATGAGGAAGAACTTATCTAAAAATAAAATAATCTAACTTCCTAGAATAACTTCCAGACTGCTCCATTTTATAAATGGGGACTAATGGCACAATGTCTGCATTTCAAGGCATACTGTTTACTAAACACAACTAAATAAACATCAATAACCTCTAGCCTGACAGAATATGAACAGGAAAGCCTATGCTGGAACACTTTTTTGATATATTGTTCTACTTTATATTTTTTTCCTGTGGGTGATATTGGCAGCTTTTCTTATTCTGAAAGGAAAATTTCCAAAACTCACTCTTTCCCTGCCAGCACAATGTTTACATTCATGCTACAACTTGTTGGCACATAATACCAAGTACTCAGAATGATTATGCAGCATTGCATTTTTTCTTAATGAATGGGGCACATTCACAGAGGATTAATACTAACCTTTAATTCATGTCCCAAAGTTATTTTTAATTTTATTTCTGCAAAATATAGAAAATTTAGATTTTACAGCAGGATTCTGCTTACCTAACAGTAGCCATCTCAAGTTAGAAATTTAGTATGAGGCATTTGTATAGTTTCCCTTTATAATCAGTGATCTATCCATCTAAAAAGGCATATGAGCTGAATTTTCTTCCAACAGATCCCATGTATCTCCAGTGTAGGTATAGGAAGCAACTAATTCTGAACTGCTAAAGTTAGGTGAGACAGACCCAATTGCTGGGTAATCTGTACCAAGAGAAAGCTGCAACATACAAATTATATTCATTACTTCAGGAGAGGATAACTGATTTTCTTTCTCGAGGTTCATCATTCTTTGTTGGGTAAATTCCTACAGAGTGATAGAATTTAAATGGGGAAAAAAAATCTTTATTGAGTTCATGGAATACATCCTCCTGAATTCAGCTACTTTTTCAAGTGACTGAAGAAGCAATGTCTGGCAGAATCAGTTTTCCTGAAATACAATCACTGAAGCATTAGCATTATATAGTGTGAAATAGCCTATAGAGTCTTTTTGGCACTTCACAACAAAATTGGTGTTTCCATCACTGTGTTTAGAGAATGTATTATTTTAGAAAACACATGGCTAGTCTGGATTTTTAGCTCCATAAATTACAAAGAGCAATGGGCAATGCTGATTCTCAGATTCTTCTGTGGTGATTCCTCAAAAGAAGTGATACTACATGAGAAATTAGAATATTTGGGGAATAATTTATGTCTAGATGCACAGAGGCAAAGCAAGTAGCCAGTGGTGTCCACCCTGCATCTCTCTGCTTAGCTATCTGAGTTGAAATGGACATTTGGATGCAAAAACATAAATATGTAGAACCAACTGGCCCTTTTAGTGTTCATAAATAGTATTTATTGTGTATTTTCCTGATAGTCAGAGCCCATTCCCCTGTCATACACTGTTCCTTTACAACCCAACAGAAGCTGATGACATAAACATATCCTTTTCCTAAACACTTGGGTTGTGTGTGATTTAACCTTTAACTCTCAGTTGGTGTAAAAGGTTAGATGTCAAATATTTCTTGCAAGCCTTTGGCAAGGGTTTGAATATGTTTTTGTCACTCTTCCCCTAAGAAATGTAAGCTGCAGTTGCAGAAGCATCATAGGAAGGTTTCCCATCCCCCCCATCCCTCTGGCCACTTCCTCCAAGCTCAAACAGGAAAGCAGGGACAATGCAGAGGGACCAGCCACGGGCTCACAGTAAATCTGCAATTACTTGAAATGTCACTTCCTGTTTTTGAAGCCTGCAGAAGAATAAATACCCTTCTGGGCTGTGCTGTGAAGCCAGAGGCCCTGGCGTGTGCGCTGCTGGGGCTGGGGGCAGCAGGAGCACAGGGACGTGCTGCTCGGCCAAACACTGATGCTTCCAGAGGTGACTTATAAATGCTATTTCACCTGTGTAAATGGGATTTTTTTTCCCCCACTAAGACTGCTACTTGTGCCTCAGGAAAGAACGCTTTGATATGGAGGGAGTTTTATACGTAATAGAGGTCAATGTTCACTGCCAGTCTGTGGAGTTTAATTTGACAGAAGTCCCTGCCACTTTGTCCCTCAGAAACATCTGTATAACTGTTTTCAGTAGATCCTGCTGAAAACTAACCCACCACACAGTTCTCCTCCTAATGTTTGGGGTGAATTTTTCCAGATGTATTCAGTATTTGGTCAGGCT
This sequence comes from Toxostoma redivivum, assembly GCA_013397375.1. Lineage (NCBI taxonomy): Eukaryota > Metazoa > Chordata > Aves > Passeriformes > Mimidae > Toxostoma > Toxostoma redivivum. Next base: position 426,240 of record VXBI01007029.1, on the reverse strand, counting down.
TACAAAGATGACAGCCCAAAGTGGGCTTCAACGTAGGCTGCAGAAAGGGCAGGAATGGGTTAAGTCAACAGTAGCTTAAGAAAAAGCTACTTATAGAAAGAACTGTGGTGTTAGTGTAAAGGATATTTCAACTCTGTAAGCAGTATTCAAGCTGTTGAATAAGAATTTGCAGTAAGTTTTGACATTACATGAATGCTTTCCCAACCCTATATGTAGACCAACTTCTGTTCTTCTGGAAAATGCAGAAGGAAGCTCTTTGAAATACCTCAGCCCTCTCAGAAACACAGCAAGGTGCAGTCCCTATCTAGCTGATCATCCTTTTCCAAACTGAAATATACTTAATTAACAAAGTAATACATTTGAATGTTTAATTGTAGCTCATGACCTCAGAACACCAGATTGGGCATAAAAGAGAAGCCAGTGCTGCTGGTTTTGAAAGGCTGACAATGGAAAACACGTCTCCAAAGTGAGCAAATATTGTGTAAAATCAGAAACTGTGTTCTGTGAAGTAAGCACTCCCTAAACTGTTTTCAGAGAAACACTACTTCAAGAAAACTGCATAAAATTCTTCAGAAATGTTTAAAAGTGTTTTTTTCATGTTGTTCCTGGAGAACCATATTGAACCCAGAATTTTACCAGAGCTTTTAATTTCTTGCTTTTTTCTGCATTTATATTTACCACATTTTCTTTTTTCTAAATAGTTAATAAAGGAGGACAACAAACAGGGATCAGATGAAAAATATCAATTATTTTTTTTTTGTTTGGGGTTTGTTGTTGCTGTTGTTGCAATGTGATTGTTTGTCTGATATCAAAATTGCACAAGGAAGAGGGGCTGGAAAGCTGTCCAATGGAAATGGACTGTGAGAGACTGAAAAGTTAATGGTTAATGACACAAAAGCATTGCCTACTCGTGGAAGTGGCAGGGTGCTTTGCTGAGGCCAGGTTTGCAGCCCCTGAGGAGGAGGAGGGGGGCAGACTTTGGGCATGTAAAGGCAAGCCTCTGATCCACAGGAGAGAGAGTGAAACCTCACCACAGGAGGCTCGGAGCCAGATAAGAGCCAGACTCTGCAGAGAAGGGATGGTGCCTTTTACCATGCCATTTGCCTTCCCTCACACAAACTCGGGCTCAGCTCTAAAACTCCCACCTTGGCCCCAGGGAAGGCCACATTCACAGGAGGCTTTCACACTCACAGGTTGGCCTGGGAACATTCCTCCTTCTGATGGGCCACAGCTGGGTTAACTACATCAACTTGAGAGGCAGCTGTCATGTCCCAGAAGGAGTGATAAACCACCAAAGCGCCCCAGGTTCATCCTTTAGGACTTCCAACAGAGAACTGAAAGGTCCTTCCACTAATGGAGGTACATGGGCATTCCCATCTGAACCTGAGCATACATTAACCCATTGGACTTTGTGATCATGGGGTTCCCCCATCCCTAATGGATTGAGACAGTGACCATCACTTTGGCCAATGAAATTGCTACAACCAAGTCATGTCACTGGATCCATGGGTGGTGACAGTATACCTTTCTACTCTTACTCTTACTTTCTTTCTTTTCTTCAACAAATTTCCCTAAGTGCTATTATTATGCCTTTGTATTGCTATATCACTATAGATAGCAACCAGAAAGGCTACATATCTGCTTTTCATTGCATCAAATTGTTCAAAAATAAACCGTACATATATGTGCATTTATGTACATAAAATCTGTGTTATCTTTGCCTTCTGGGGCAGTTTGGAAGTGCTGATCAACAGCAGCTGAACATAAGCCAGGCTGTGCCCAGGTGGCCAAGAAGGCCAATGGCATCCTGGCCTGGATCAGCAATGGTATGGCCAGCAGGAGCAGGGCAGGGATTGTCCCCCTGTCCTGGGCACTGGTTATGTTGTACTTGGAATACTGCATTCATTTCTGGGCCCCTCAATTCAAGAAAGATATCAAGGTGCTGGAGCAAGTCCAGAAAAGGGCAATGCAGCTGATGGAGGGTCTGGATCACAGGTTTGATAAGGAGCAGCTGAGGGAGCTGGGGGTGTTCATCCTGGAGAAAAGGTGGCTCAGGAGAGACCTTATCAGTCTCCACAACTGCCTGGAAGGAGGCTGCAGTGAGGAAGGAAATGACATCAAGTTACTCCAAGGTGGATTTACATTGGATGTTGCAAACAATTTCTTCATGGAAAGGTTTGTCAAGCATTGGAACAGGATGCTCAGGAAGTGGTGGAGGTACCATCCCTGGAAATATTTAAAATATCTGTAGATGTGGTTCTAAGGGACATGGCTTAGGGGTGAACTCAGTGCAGTGCTGTGTAAACAGATGGATTTGATGATCTTTCCCTACCTAAACATTTTATGATTTCATAAAGCTTGCTACAACCCTAGTTTGTAGCAATTTGGTTCCTGTTCCAAAGGAATCCAATACAAGCATAAGAGATTCATTCCCTTAGGGCAAGAAGTGGAGGATTTTGCCCAACTCCTTGCAGATCACCTGTCTGCTCCAGAAAATTCCAGCAAAGCACTTGCCAGTGCCTCAGAGCTGCCAAATTTCCAAAAACGTCCCCTGACTCTCCAGAAGCAGCTTGGACAGGCTGGTGACCTTTGTGCTGAGGGGTGATTTGAGGGGATGATCAGGAAGCAGCACCATGGCCTTGCAACAACTGTGCCATCCCACAGCAAAAAACCAAAATGGGCAGGGAAGGGACCTGTGCATTTAGGAAACTGAGGCCTTCAAACACAAGCATCCTCCCATAGCAATGCCTTCTCCAGCTGCATGGTTTTGTAGGTAACCAAGGAAAAAAAATGAGACTTCCATGTCCTCACAACTGGATCAGTCAGGCAGGACTGGCACTGGAAGACTTTCTCCTTCACTTACAGTTTTGGCATTTAGGGGTTTAATTCCGTGCTTAAATCAAATTTCAAAATACTAAGTCCTCCACAAATCCTCACAAAAAACTCTGAATTATATAGCACTGTAGAAATGCAGCTCATGCTGCTTGGAAATGTAACCGATACCACGTTAGGCATTCATATTTTCATTAAATATTTTCTATCCTACTATCATATTTTATTCTGCATTTTTAGATATACAGTTAATTTATTCTATCAGTACTCCTCTGATACTGTTAAGAATAAGACTTTTTCCTGTAAGATAGACTTTCATGTCTTGAACATACCCATGCTAGGAATTCAGAGTGAATAAAGCCATACTTAAATGTCTGTTTAGTCTGTGACTGCAAGGATAATAATGAGAGCAGAGGTGAATCTATCAGAAAATCCTCAATATTGTGTGCTTTTGCCATTAAAACCAGTCATTTAAAAACACAAATCAAAGCCGTGAAGATATACTAATGGTGCATCTCTTTTTTACTTTTTTTAACTTTTTTTTTTTTTTAAATGATATAATTCTCATGAACTACTATTCCTGCCAAATATATTGGAAAGGCTTTTGTTGAAGCCTGCATTGTTTCCTGCCAGCTCATCAGCTGGCTCTGGAGGCTCTGTGCTCTTAGACAAGATCATAACAATGTTTGGGTTGCCAAGCTTTTGATATTATTAGGGAGCAGGAGCCATGTGGTACTGAGGGCTCTCAGGGTCCACCCCGAGCTGCAGAACCCCTGTGGCAAAGTTAAACGAGCACCCTAGGGTTTGGACACTTTCCACACATTAGCTGGCAACCTAGAGAGCGATAAGATTCATACATCAAATTTGAACGCTAATCATGTTAGACACTTCTGTTCCATTACAAGATCCTTCATGTACAGCCTTTCAGTTCTAGGCAGGACTCCAAAGAAGTGGGAGATCTGAGGGACACCAATTCTTCCTGGTTTCTTTTGGAAAAGATATTTAAAAATCGAAAATATTTTACATTTTTCTATAAAGTCAGACATTCCCTTTCTGAAGAGGCTATAATAATTTCAAGAAAATTATATGTGTATATTTCTAATAATAATAACTTCCTAGGATCAAGAAATGCTAATTGTCTTCTTCATAGCTGATATGGTTTTAGAACCTCAGGGAAGTCTTAAGATTTTTGGGGTTTTGCTTGCTTGGTTGGTTGTGGGTTTTTTGTGTTTATTTGGAGGGGTTTTTGTTTGATTCTATTTATTTTCTTTGTGGTTTTTTAAATTCAGTTAGTTTCTTTTTGTTTTGTTTCATTTTTTTTAGTTTCATTTTTTGTTTTTATTATTGAGTAAAAATTCAAAATTAGCCAAGCCTACAAAAGCAGATGCATTGATACCCTTAGATATCCAACATGGATGTGCTGAGTCCCAGTGGGTTACATAATTTTAGGTTGGAATCATTCATGTGGTTCCGCAACAAAATCAGGTACTTAGAGACACACAACTGTTAAATAGTAGACACACAAATAAAACTAACGCCTATAAAACTCACAGAGGATATATTTTGACAAAACACAAATTATTTCCACTAGAAAAAGACATAGATTTTTAAGAAATTATGATTAGGGGAAGAAGTGTAAATATTAGGTGGAAGAGCAAAGTTTTCACTCTAATTCTCACTACTTTTATTAAAGTAGTCCTGTCTACACATAATACTCATTTGCATAAGTGTCTTTGAAGGACATTTTAGATCTTATTGATCATGTTAGGCTTTTTCAGCCAAAAAGTAGGTTTTTCAACCTACTCATATTTATATCTGGTGGTAAATGCAGAGATTTATATTTAGCCAGGCATTCACTTCTGGGGATTTGGTCAAACAGAGTTCATACTTTCAGACACTCCCTTAAGACTATAATATGACCACCCTTCAAAACCAGGGGCTTTAGGAGACTTGGTAATTTAAGAGGCTTATTGTTAGTTTATAGGAATACAACTAACAACTGCAAGGAAGGCTAATTTTACTGAGTACTTCCATGCTAGGAATTTGTAAGACCAAATTCACTGTAACAATCACTATATTTTCACATTGGTTCTAACTAATGGATTTAAAACTTACTTTCTAGTACACTGCCCCAAGCGCTTTCTAAATGAATAGCACTTTTCAGTATAATCTTACAGTAACGTTCAGTTATCCTAATTTAGGCAAATATCTGCATTCAGGAAGTCATTCACATAATTAACTTTAGTTGTGAGTACTTACCAAGACAGAGCTCTCAGCTCATGCTGTGAGCTGATCTATTAAAAGAAAAGAAAAATCATTAAATTCAGCATTTAATTTCAGATTTTATTGATTCAGCGTGGAAAATCTGTACGAACAATCAGGTGAAAATAAATTCTTTTGTTCCTCATATCTCTGACTGCATTAGACTTTCCTATTATTATTATAATACCATGCCTTATTTTTTTTAACCAATATCCCCAGTTAAAATGTATCCCTACCTTGATATTAAAGATATATAATTTCTTTGTGGAGGCACAAAAGTTAGTAATATTTTTGTACTGTTTTGTATTGTTTTCAAGTGGACAGGAGTGGCTTCTCAGATTTCAACATATTCTGGAGAATATCTAAGACCAGTCATAAACTAGAAGATTATATTAATTCCATAAATTATTAAGGGTCATCACTGGCCAACCTTTCTTCTCATTACCTTTTGAGAGGAATAATGACTTAGCTATGAAAAACTTTCAAAAGTATAGGAATGTGAATAATAGGCAGCCCAAATCTGTTTAATAAAGACAGATTAAAGTCCAGCTACGCTGTAATTTATGGCACAGACTGAATAGTATTGAATAAGCACATTTATATAAAAAACAGCCAAACAGGAAATAACACGATTTCTGGAAATTTCAATTTGTTGCCATTAATTCACGCTTGTGTTAAACATGAAGTAACTTAAAAAATGTAGAAGTGATATGAAACTTCTGCCAGTCAAAGTTGTCCTTCTAGGAATACAACTCATCTATTTTGCAATATCTGTCACACAAAGAAACTGAAAAGCAAACTCCAGCCAAAACTCTAAGATATAAGAGTCCTTGCTACTTTATTTGCTAGCTAGGTGATCCAGTAGTCCTTAATTAATTTAATAACTTACTGTAGAGAAAGCAGACAGCAAAACACTGATTATCAGCTAAAACAAATTTTGAAAAGTTCCTGGCAAGACAGAATAGTAGGAAGCCCTCATGTGATGTAACTCAACATGGCTCACAGTTGAAATCACTCATTGAGAAACTTTATAGCTTGGCAAAGATTTAAAACAAATGCCTCAAAACACATGCAGTCTTTATGAAGACTCTAACAGCATAAACTTTCCATTTGAAACCAAATATCACAGAATCACAGAATATGCTGAGTTGAAAGGGACCCACAAGGATTATGGAGTCCAACCCCAGCCCTGACCCAAGAGTCACACCCTCGGCTTGAGAGCATTGTCCAAGCAGTCCTTAAGCTCTGTCAGGTTTGGTGCTGTGACCATCCCCGTGGGGAGCTGTTCCAGCACCCAAACACCCTCTGGGAGAAAAGCCTTTTCTTTTCTTTCCCCTAGCAAAATTCATGCCAGTCCCTCATGTCCTGTCATATGGTTCATACCTGCATAAAACAGTTCAGCCCCCTTTTTTTCCAGGCATGACAAACAGCTGCTGCACTTTTATGGTCACTTGAAAGTGCTGAAGTTTCAACCAGTTCATTGTGAAATTGCTGTCGTTATTTTACGCCTGTATCTTTACATGAAGGCACATTGCAGGCTTTGCCATTGTATCAGTTCATTCCTGTCTTGCCAGATTTCATTTCATCAATGTAACATGTAAATTACAGTGGCTTGCAACCTGCTCCTAGCAGTGTGTGTGAAAGTCTGTGTGAAATAAATAGGGTTTCCTGGGCTTTGAAGGGATGAGCAGAACAGTATGGAGATGTGCCCTACTATAAAAGGGGAAAAAATATTTAAAAATACATATTCTATTTGTTGTAGATTTTATTTCCTCAGTTCTAACATTGGTAATATTCTTCAGGAAACTAAGTGATGTCATTTCCTTTCCACAGGCAAGTTACATAAATGCTGGAATATAGCCACTTCAAACAGTGTTCAAACAGATGGCTGTGTGTATAAGTGCCAGAAAAGTGAGAGCAGCCACTTGCAGTAAAAAATGTTACCCCACACATGGTATAATGTTTATTTTATAACCTCTGTCATGGACTTACATGGCTCATTTTTCTAATTTTTCCAGGCACAAATCCCTTTGGCAGTATCTGCAGAGTATGAATATCAAATAAATTAAAACTATACAAATAAAATAACTTGGACAGAACAAAGCTTAATGTCTCAATAGATACAAGTCACAACAGAGAATAGAATGTAGACAGATCTCAATATCAAACATTTCATTTGTTTAGGTATTCCAGGACTGAATTTTGAGTAATAAACCAATGAGACTTAAGAAAATCCAAATTGGTTCAAAGTATTTATAAAGCTTGGTAATTTAAATAGAGGTGTGACAGCCAAGTCCCTTGAACATGAGCCCATATTTACTGCAAAAAAGAAAAACCTGTCCATTAGGCAGTGACCAAAAACCAGATGCTGTACTCAGCACACACAGTGAGGAGGAGCAAACAGCAATTTTGTTCTTGGAAACACAGCCATAAGGACAAAACTCAGCACTACATGACTAATCTTCCCAGGAAAGCTGTCACAGCACTGTAAGCACAGTGTTTCATGTCAGAAGGGAGACAACACAAAGGAAGGGACCATCCTCCAGGACACACTGCAAGCCACCCAGGAGACCTGCAGGCAGTGCAGCTGCTGAAGGTAATTCTGCTTCTGCCTTTCTGTCACATGTCCCTCCTTACATTTTACCATTGTGGGATTCAGATTAAGGAAATACCAGTGGGTCAGCCATGGTATCTTACCGTGTCAGGAAGAGAATCAAGGGCACCCTGAAAGTACAGGGCTAACATGAAGAAATCAGAGAAGCCACCTCCCAGATTGATAAAATGACACAATTCTTTCCAGCACCAAAATCTTCTGACTCAATAAAATGGTGCACTGAAAAGACTGGGTAAGATATTTTTAAAAGGGATGAAATTGTTCTGACTCTGTTAAAATCTAACACAATGGGAGAACTCCCTGACTTCAAAAGGAATGGCAGGAGGCCAAAGCAGAGCACTTCTGAAGGTTCTGTCCAGGCAGCTTTGGGACTACTTTCTTTCATGCCTGTGTAATCGGAGAAAGATTTGTCCTGGCTTCAGAATTATTCCTTCAGTGCCATGCTCCTGCCATGTGAAGATTCAGTTCTTAAATGTGGCAGACTGATTTTTCTCAGGTGAGAAAATCTGTGGCAGAGAGATCTGGAATTATATTTGCTGTTTAACTTGATTTACTCATTCACTGCACCCTGGTAAAGCAGTGGAAGCAACCACAAACCCATTACAGGCAATTTCCTTTTACAAATGTTTCCACACACAATGTCCAGTTCCCAGGAAAATTTTCTATCTCAGCAGCCTCTTCCAAATGCAGGGATAAGGTAAAAAAAAATAAGAGTTCTCGTGGATGCCACAGCTTATTTCAAGGACCTTTGCATAACAAAACAATACAGCTTATCTTCAGAGTAGATAGGGGCACTGCCATTTGAATTCCTGGTAGTAATGATAACAAATTGAGTCTCATGGTATTGCCTAGTATCATATTAAGCTTGTTGGACAAGGGTCACTGAAGTTTCCAGGGAGTTGTGCTTGAAAGTAGAGATGTTTCATTCTCCCTCCTTGCTCTCTGTTCCCCATCCATTATGATGTCTCGTGTCTGAGACCTTTTTTCTGGAGTGATTTACTTTGTTACAGGGGTTATTACAAAAGCAGCTAGAATCCTTGCCCACAGATCCTGCATGACTTGCTAGCACAGTATGGCATGAAGTTATAGCCCATCACTCCTATAAAGATCACAAACTTGCTAGCCTGCTAATCTCATAATTGTGAGATTCTGAATAACAGCACCACAACTGTCACAACTGGCTATGCACCTTGGTTCTTGATTCAAACACTGCAGTAACAAAGACCACTCTATACCACAGCAGCAAAGGTCACCACTTTACCTTTCTTTAAAGGGTAGTACTTTGGTAGTACTTTTTGTCTCCTTGCATTACAGTCACATAAAAAGAGAAATATGTATCTATACTCCTTGAGTACAGATATATCAACAAAACAAAGTCTCAAACTTTAGCTGTCCATCTTGTTATGGGGCAGAAAAAGATGATTAGCGGTCCTAAATTGTTCTATAACACACAATTGTATGAAAGAAACTACACAGGATCAGGATGTCCCTTTAATTCTTTTCAGGAGTGATCAAAGCTAGCAGCATGGTGTAAATACCCTACATAGGCCACAGTTTCATGCTCAGAGGACTGTCAAAGCAGATGAGAGGAAGGGAGAGGGTATGGGGGTTGCACAGAGCCCTCCATCCTCTAATTCTGTCCCCAGAGAAGGACACACTGCATAACAGTCTGCTCTAGGAACACCCATGGAACAGAAACATCCAGTGTTATCTCTTGCTATGGCTGCCAAAACCAAAATTTAATCTGAGTTATTTATTCAGTTTCTCTTATCATTCAACACTGAAGGAAGATCTGCTCACTCTGGGGTCATTCTGTTCTCACTGTGTAACAGGGACAAGGAATCACTTGGAAGAAGGTACAAACAGGTGCTGGAAAATGGCAGCTCATTTGTGTTTCCCATCTGCAGCGCTGTCTTTTTTCATCTCCAAGGAGACTGATTGACCCTCTCTGCCAATGCACCAGAGGCACAGAAATCCGCTGCACTGAAACCTCGGCTCAGAGCTCCTTGATACAACTTGAACTGTTAAATAGCCAAGGATCAATGCACTCTGCTGAGGAAACAGAACCAAACTCACCAACTATTGCTGCAATCAAACCACTGTTTTTTTACTACTATTACAATTTCTTTACTTAAGGTCTTGTGACTGTTTGGAATGTAAAATGTTCTCAATTCAGGATGTTTCTCCCCTGTATTCTGTATGTATTTGATTGCAAAAAACAGTTTCGAGATCCTATTACCTTAAGGTAGAATTGTGTCCTCAGATGTTTTTATGCTTCTCTTGGGCTCTGCTGCCTGAACTCCACCAAATAGTCTAATAAGTTCCATATGCCCATTTTTTGAAGAGCACATTTTCAAAGCAGCAAATGTTTTGACGGATTGGCTCACAGAGAGCCTGAATGCTGTTATACACATCGTTTAGCATTCCACAAGGCCCCCACTGTTAAATTCTGGGAAAGTGGCCAGAGTGACCTACCTAATACTGCACTAACTAGCTTTAAAAAAAAAATAAAGAAAGAAAGAAAAAAAAATAAAACAAAAAAGAAAATAAGACATTCTTAACCATTGTGCTTTACTAAAGCATATTTGGAATTTGAATGTGTATTTGCTGCCCTGGTAATTTTGTCTCTGAGACAGGTGGGAATGAAGCTGACACATATCTAGACTCACAGAAAGAATGTTTTGCATAAAAATAAAAATATTTTTTAAAGTAGCTCACACATATCATCTAAAGCAGAAGCTGGGGCCCCCGTCTTGCAAGAAGTTAAACACCACCTGAGTGGCTGATCCTCCCACACACAGTGAGCCCAGGCAAACATGAAACTGTCCAACACTATCTAGAGAAAAAACAATTCGCTAGAGTGCTCAACACTTCATTCAGAGTAAAATCAAAAATATTTACGAGCATGCATCAAACACATATTTCCTGTAATTAAACTATATATTATGAGTGAGGATTGGAAAACAAACACTAACATTTATTTTGATTAAGAAAATGTTCTAATATTTTTTCAAAGACAACAATCCCAGTTTTGATTTTTCCATCTCCTTTTACTATTGGAAACTTTGTATTTCTCTCTTACTCTCAGGTCAAAACATTCTGGATAGCTGGTGTAGTTCTGCTAAATTTTTTCTATGTTAAAGAAAAGGCAGTTGAGCAGACTGAGAAACAAATGACCAGTTTACTACTGCGGCCTCTTATCTCCCCTGGTGAAGCTAAATGATGCTTACTTCTTCTTCTTCAGGCAGAAACAAATAAAGAAAGGGATTACAATGCATTTGTTCATTTGAAAGGAAAAACTTCCTAACCTAGCACGCTTATTCTGTGTGTATAACCCAGACAGACAAAATTGAGTATCTAACATTAGGCCAGAGAGAGAGCAGAGAAAACAGTAAGGAGGACAGATATATGGATGAAAGATATTCTATATCTCTGCACACATGATGAAAGGCAAGGCAGGGTTCATAACTCAGGAGGGTTCATCAAGATCTAAATTTGGGAGCAGCAGTTATTAGACATATTCAGTAGCTGGTGTGGAAATCAGGTATGTAGTTACCACAGACCCTATATGACATAATTTCTTTCATCCAAGCCACTTGGATTGCAAATATAGTAAGAATGAAGTGTATTGCATATGTTTGCATGCAAGTCTGGCTACATAAAAGCAACAATTTAATGCAGGAATATATGTATCTACAATAGTAAACTGAATTTCAAAATCTATGCCAGTGTTGCACCACTAAATTAATGTCATGCCTCTAGGCTTTCTTGTTGAAGACAGATTTCATTAATGTAATGCTTGATCCAACAAGGGGTCCTATAGGAAGGAAATAATAGACTGTATGGCCACAGTAGACTGAGTGGCTCACACAAAATCTGGTAATATTTTACGGGCTGATCCTAATATCTGCTCCGTTTCACATACAGATTTCTGTTCTCACCAACAGCTATGCTGACCTGTTACCCCAGAGTGTGGAATGCTGATAGCTCTGCCCGTCATCAAGATGCAGAAGGACTGGGGGAAAAAATGAGACCTTTGCAAGCTCCTAGCAGTCTATAATGACAAATAGAACTTGTCTGGGACATGCTGTCAAAAATAAGACACCAGCTCTGGACAAAGATCAGTGGGGGATTTAAGTATTTCTGCTAAAGTACAAAGGTATAAATGATGTTGAAACAATATATTTAAATACACCCAATAGCTACAAACTGGAAGAGGGAGAATAAGCAAAACCATTTAACTGGCAGTCCAACGTCTTTTTGTAAGATCTTCTTTACATTCTGTATACTACCTTGCAGTGCCTCATACAATTTACTGTGTGGTTAGAAAGGACAAAGTCAAACCTTTATCTTTTAAAAGATGAAGTCTTTGTCATCACTGCCAATGTAAGATACTCATATCCTTCCCATACACTCTTCATTCCCACCCTTTGCCACTCTCCTCATTTGTGCTAGCATAGCTGCTCGTGCAGCAATGTCATAAGGCACTGTGAAACAGCTTGTAAATAGATCTCATCTTTAGAAACACTCCCAAAAACCTGTATTTTTGGAAGTTGATGATGTCCTCAGTCTGATTCATCAACAGCTGCACAAACTATACTGTTGGAACATCTGAAGGGGTGATGCATTAACTGGTATAATTAAATGAAGATGATTGCCAAAGACTTCATCTTCTGAAGTCACAACCTGCTTTCTGTGTGTGTTACAAGTTTGTTTTTCCTAAGAAACTTATTAGTATTTCTCCTTTGAAAACTGTCTGGAAATTACTAAACCAAAATATAGAGCATTCTACATATATATACAACTATTTTGTTATCATGTATTTTACTGTACTGTCATTGCTTTCTCAAAAGTCCTGAAAGATGCAACTCCTATTGCAGCAGAAACACAGGGATAATAAAGGGTACTTCTTCTGAATCACTGATCACCAATAAATGCAAATTTTGCAATGTCAAGAAAAATTAATATAGGGATTGTTCTAGAATTAAATTTAGGACTGAACAATGGTACTGAGTTGTTCTGACCTCATTTAGCCAAATGAGTAGCAAACACTGATTTTCAGTTGGTTCTTCTGCTTCTGCTGCCATGACCCCTTCAGAATTATTCTGCTTAGAAAATCTGAAATTATTTTTAATCTGTTCTGCATTTTGTCAGAACACTTGGTTTTAAAAGAAAAAGAAAATCTCAACATGTCTTTGAAATCCACATTTCAAATACAAGAAACTTTTTACTTATCCAAATATTGATGTGATCAAAAATTGTTTGGGTTTATGATGTTCTAGAGTTAGGCACATTGGAAAGAGGTTTAATCACATGGTTTTTCGTTCAGCCATCTACTCACTCATGTAGAGCAATGAGCATTTTTTAGATCACCCCTTAAAAGGCAGTTTTCTGTAGAGAGAAGAACAAAACAAAGTTATTCTTATGTAATTACAGAAAAGACTTGAAACGCTTTTTTCATCTGTACAGACTGCACACACAAAGCTCTGTATTTTAGATTTCTGGCTGTGGTTTTAGCTGACCTCTCACTTTAAAATACTTGTTTATTTAAAGTCCTGCATGCCACTGCTTGAAGGTTTTTCATTGTATTTTGCATTCACTAACCAGAGGTATCCTTAATCACTGGGAAACCTTAAAAAGTCACAGATTATGGCCTGGGATAATCCTGGGATACATGGGCTGCCTCAAGATGAAACCCCCAGGATCCTACACTGTCTCAGCTCTTACTGAGGCTTGGAATTTTCCTTGTTACCTCCCCTTCGGCCAAAGCCAGTCTTTCCCACCACTAAGAGAGTGTAAGAAGAAAAAAGATAATTCTCCACTGAATATGGACAATGCCCATATGTCACATAATTAAGGGGCAGTTTAGCACCCATAGCATCTGCTGTGGGGTTCTAAATCCTGTTACAAAACGTTCATTATGGAATACACTTTGCCTAAGTCCAGTTCTGATTTTTACAGTGTGGTCATCAAGTTAGTCCTCTACAACAGGCCCTCCTAAGAGGTGGAAGGGAGGCAGGGATTCCATTTATATACACACTGCTGTCCATCAAGGTTCTGTCAGTAAAGGGTCAGCTAAGACCCTCAGCTCAGCTGTGCTCTAGTCTACTACTGATTTTGGGACTTCAAGCAGGTCCATGGTTATGCAGCTGGTACCAGTACTTCTATGGTCCTTGCTCTTAGTTTTGCTCAACAGAGGTGAAAATGTGGTCCATTTTCAAGATTAAATACTTATTTTTAAAAAAACTAAATTAATTCATGCAAAATTGTAATTACAATACATTTGAGTATTACTGCAGGACTGTATGGAGCAATTATCAGTTTAAAGAAAAGATCTTCACAAGGTGTTAATTTGCAAAATCTACAGGACTTAATTTTGCCACAACAAGGCCCATTATTCCTTCAGCAAATGCAGCTGCCATTCTAGGAAGCCCTCATCACCTTTGCTGTTGCTTCTTTCAGTTATTTGGAAAAAGCCATAATATTATTAACAGCCAATGGGCTAGTAAAAACTAACTCAAATCTTCACCATCTTCTCCCTCTGGTACCAAATATTTCCTCTTAAAATAATTTCAGACATTAATTTGAACTTGTCCAGGTGTTAAAAATGTCACTTGCATGTAGAAAGAATGGCATATTTCTAAATATCCTGTACAGCAAAAAAAGAGAACCTGCAAGAAAAAAGCAAGGAGGCTCTGTGTCCTCTGTGATCTTATTTATCAGGGTGTTCACTTGGTCAAATTTTAATGTAAATAATGGTGGCTTCCTCTTGCTGACAGTCTGAGTTGTTTTGCTTGATCAGCACTACTATGGAAAAGGGTAAGAGAAAGATTAAATGACCAGGCCAATAAGGAAAATTATGTGCAATACTGCAGTGCAGCAAGGACCTGTCAGGAGTAGTATGTGCTTATTTCTTGAGTCTATTTAGCACTGATGTAGTCTTGCAGTCAAAAGCACATGGAATTAGATGCACTTCTCAGCTGCCAGTCCATTACATTGCCACAAAGCGATTCCAGCTGGGCAATAGTTTTGAAGGGCAGGGAATGGGAAGAGATGAGGACCACAAGCCTTTCTGGAGGGCCTTCAAGCAGGGGGATCTCTTGCCTGAGGGGACTGAGATAGCAAGACAAGCTGGTGGACTCTGGAGTGGAGGTTGATATCTTGTTTTACATCTGCCTGGAAACCCAGAACTTCAGAGGGCAGCAGCAAGGAAAGCTGTGTTCCTGTGGGCACCAGGATGGAATCATTCCTGGGAGGAGTCAGGTTAGCAAGGCTGGCCCACTTGTGATCATTTGCAGTCATGCAAACTACATCCTGGGGGGTTTGATTTTTATAAGATGCAGACACTAGTCTTTAAGACAGTTTCTAGTGCAGCAAAATACTTCATTGCCCCAGTGTAGGGTAACACAATCACAGTACCTAAATTTGTATAAGCCTAAAACACACAAAATTTGTCTTTACACTAGAGGTGACAGTGTTTAATTTTGCTGTAGCAACAAGACACATCAAGGCAAGGGAGCTTTGCATAGAGGGACAACTGGTATGTGGTGAATTCTGATGAGAAAAATGGTCTAGAAAATATCAATATTATTGCAGAGGCTGTAAAAACCTGAAGCCTCCTCCCCTGCCATGACATCCTTCTGCCTACATGCTATTGCTTCTGCTCTTAAATTATAAAGTAAACTAGGATAATTAAAGGAAACTAGGATATGGAGGAAAATATTTTTCCAGACATAGGAAAAGTACTACACTTATCCAAAAAATCTACTTAGACCTACATAAACAAATACGAACATGTTCTCTCTCATGTGTTAAACACATATCTATCAGAACTTTGCAAACCAAGGTAAGACATGTACCAAGTCACTAGGGTCAAAATATAATGATCTTGTGACAGGGGCTGAGAAAAGCCTATGCACTAAAAACCCATTCCCAGAGCACAGGCAGCCTGAGAGCACTGACTGTGCACAGGTACATCCAGCCAAGAAAAGCTTTGCACACAGGAGATCAGATAGATTTTCTGATATTCGTCACCTCCCTTCCTTGATGAACATGGCTATTTTTGATGAACTCAAATGCCCAGCACTGACACCATTTTCCCATTCTTTTCTCCTTGTCTTTCTCTTACTGAGGATGTCACAGCCTGCTCTGATTCCAGTCCACACTGCAAGCCATATCTGTCAGAGAACCCCATTGTAAAAAAAAGTACTAAATTATATATTTTTAGTATTTCATTTGTATTTCCAGCTGGTCATCCAACAACCATATGCCCTTGGTGCTAATAATTAAATCCCTGTATTCTTACAGCCCACCAGCAAATGCCATGGGACCTGAATAACAGAGCCAGTCACACAGCTCCAGCAAAACTTGGCAGGAATATTCAGCTGGCTCTCTTGCTTGTCTTTTCCTCCTCCGCTTCCCTGCCCTGACTCCTCTTTTGTTAGTTTTGGAGACACTCATTGACAATATGTGAACATGTCATAGAAATCGATACTGAAATTCCTCAGGGTTCTGGAGGACCTGGAAAGAACTTGTCGTGGTGCTAAGACGGGCAGTGTTACCCAATCCCATCCCCCTAGGGCTAATTGCAGCAAAATATAAAGTCAGCTCCATCCAAAGGATGGGACTGTAGCCTGAGCCATCATTCTCACTCCTCACCAGGTCCACTGTCTAGTCCACCCCCAACACTGAGTCATCAAACTCGCCTTTAGCCTTCTTCACTGCTGGCAAACAAGCCAGATGTAACCAGGATGTTGCAACACTTCCAGGACTTCATACTGCAGCCATCCAATCAGTGGAAAATGACAGGAATGAAGAGGCAATCATGCTTCCTTTTTGCTAAACAACATTCTCATTTAAAGTGACAGATACAGAAAGCAGGGACTGGTATCACCTAGTGCTGCAAAAGGCTTTGAGGTTACTACAGTGGTCTGGAACATTTTCAGTAGGAGGAAAGTAACTGGCCAAAATAACTAAACAGAAGTGCGAGAGGAAAGGTGCTGGCCCAAGCCTCCTCTTACTTATGTTGACAGAAAAGCTTCCACTGTTTTCTGCAAGGGGAGTGTTACAACAGGCATGAAATGTCTAAAACACCCTTATATCCCATAAAACAAAGGAGACCTCATCATTTGTGATGAGCCAGAATAAATCCTGAGTCATGAAACAGAGAGCAGAAAGGTCAAGGCATTTCCATCTTGAGCCTGCAAAGTAAAGTGTGAGAGCAGCCCAGGAGCTCGCAGATCTCCCTGCCATGATGGAGACAGGATGAAGGAATGTTCAGCTTGGCAGCACGTGGTCACCCTTGCAGCACAAAGCACTCTCCCAGCATGCTGCAAGGCACACAAGGAAGCAAGTGCTTTGCTCCTCTTCCTTCCTGGCAAGAGCAGGACACAGACAATACCTCAAGAGACGTCTCTCACAGCAGGGCGAGATCCCAGTTTAGCATGGTATTGAGGAAACAGGGGCAACCAAAGGCTTAAAGCTGGAATGCTGGCTGGAGGCTCTAAAATGAGGAATAAATCCATATATCTCCCCAGGGACACCATCATTTAATTGTACATTGGTGTTAAAAGACCCAGGATTCAAAAGTTCCCAGGACTTTCTTTTGTTCACCTGTAGTAGTGTAACTTAGCAGAAGAGAAGTAAGCTACTGAAACACTTAAGCAAGTATTTTATTAAGGGAGCTACCATTAGTGTTTTTTTCTAATACTGAAAAAAAATTCATTGTTATCTGCAGTCATTTCCTCTTAAAAATAGCAGTTTGCACTTTGTTATTTTGCTTTTTTTTCTGTTTGTTGATTCTGCAAGGAACTTTTAACTTATCCTTAATCCTTAAGAATTAATAAACAGCTAGCATTAGAAAAACCTATCAAAAAGTACAGATATTCACCTGCTATGCACATTATTTTAAATGAGTAAAATTATTTTTAATGTTTTTGCTGTCATGAAAAGGATTCTGTGACTCAGCCAAAGTCGTGCAAGACAGGGATATTTGTCTTACTTCATTTGATGTAATTCAGCCACATTATTATTCTGACTGCTGAAAAATAACAAGGAATGTCTTAGGAGAGCTGGCACAACATGCCCTGTAGGCAGTGTTCTTCCTCCTGTCTACTGGAAAGAATCCCTGTTTAAATATTTAGAAGAACAAATCTTGTATTATTAACAGCTGTAGTTAAGCTAGTCTCAAGAGAGAAGGAGAGAGCAAAGAGGGGAAAGAGATAAAGATGAATAGAAAAAAGGATAAAAAATTAAAAATAAAACTAAGAAAAGAGGAAAAAAAAGAGGAAAAAAAAGTTTAAAGAAGATCAAGATTGCTTCAGATTATCCAGTGTGGCTTTTTTCACATTTTACAGTGCTTCTCACTAACTTGATGGTGAAAAAGTCACCTTGGATACAGATATCTTTAGGACACAAATCATTCACAACTCAGTAGAAACAATTTAAAAACAGGAGAGAAATGGTTCAAGACCTGAGGAAAATGAGGCTGGTGCTTCAAACAGCAGCATGTTTACAGTAATGTTCTGTGACTATGCCAGGCTTTGGGTCTATACCTGGAAGGCAGGAAATGCTCTCAGTGATGTGCTCACTGGGTCTTTGGGTAATTTAATTGATCTTCCTCCATTTTTCCATTTGTGAAATGGAAATATTTATACTGTCTCCTTTCAAATATAATTTTGCATTTTAAAGATGAAGACTGTAGACCTCATTTCAGCCAGATTCCTCTCTGCAGCATGAATAAAAATACAATTTTCACAAGGGCAGAAATTGTAGCAGGTTTTATGGAATTTCATGGCTCAATGAAATGGAGCTGATTCACACTACAAGTTTGGCCCCATATGTTTCCATTAGTACTGTCACAAAATAAACCCCTTCCAGAGTTATCTGTGGTTGAACAAATATTTGTTATATCTATGGGTACAATATGTTTCATTAAAATATGCTTTATGTTGACAGATTTTTGTTCCCAAACATACCAAACATAGAATGGTGGGGAACTGCATAAAATGTTAAATTACTGAGATGGCTTTTTTGTTCTGTTCTTAAGAGTTATACACAGATCCCAAAGGAGATAAAGTAGAATGGACTCTGAAGACTAACGCATATTTGCATTTCTGTGCAAGTCTCCAGCCAGTTTCTTTCATATTTACATTCCCATAAATGTCTTAATTCCTATTGTGTCTATCCATTATGTCCTGCTGTCGACCTAAACTGTGACTGCCTTCTTAGTTCCCTCCTTTCATAAACTCTGTTTTTTAATTGCAGATAATTAAGGGCAACAGGGCTGATGGCTGAATACTGCTGCTTTACACACATGATGCAAGAACATGCATCTTTAGCAGGCTTGGGCCCTTGTTTAGCTGGCAGTGGTGTTAGAATGGGTATCCATGATGCTGTCTGCAGAGAAGGGGTGTTTTCAAAGACCAGGCATAGCCTGAGATGCTCAGCTCACACTGAGCCCTCCATACCCACGAGTGAGAGCAGAGCTGCTGTGGTTCCATCTGAGTTCCATGGTCCAGCTCTCCATTTCAAGGAGTCTGCCTCCACAGACTGCAGAAATTTATGGAGGCTACACACACTAAAGTAAGGTTGGCCTTAGAAAATGCCCCTCAGACAGGCACTTGGAGCTGTAAAACCCTAGAGCACAGCAGGAGTCCTCTCTGTGTATCTTGATATCATGCTCCATCACTTGCAGAAAAATAAAGCTAGCAGAACAATAATCATATTACTAAGGAAGCCTTCTTATTATAAACCTGTAGCATGCACTTGGAGAGGAACGATAAATAAGCACCACGAATATTTGTTAACATCACAGAAAAACACCTCACCACAGCATTTCAATAAAAAGGAGATTTTAAATTTACTCTTGTCAGTAATGATACGTTGTATGAGATATTGAACAGACATTGGTTTAACAGGAGTGAATAAACATCAGGGTTTATAGATATAAAAAGTAAATATTGGTGGAGGATGAAGGCAAGGTTAATTTTTGCCCCAAGGGGAAAATGAATTTTGGTGACTGACAAAATTTCAACTTAGCCAAGACATCTAACACCTCCAGGTTAGTGGTATTAATACATCACCAGTCTGTGAAGTAAATACAGTTGTACCAGTTTGAAAAGAAACTCATGTTAGTCTTAATATATTTTCTTATTTTCCTCAAAACAATTGCCTGATATCATGGGTATAATTTTTGAAGACTCTTAAAATCCTACCTCTTACAATAGGTATCATTAAATAGAAAGAGAAAATATGGAAGTAGATCTATTACAGGGTGATATGACTGAAGAATAAATTCAATGAAATTTCTTTTTCAATTCTGAGATGGTAGACAAAATGAAATATAATAATTTGTAGCCAAATTAAATAAACAACATAATAGTTTGAATAAAAAAATTTGCATTGAATTTTTATATGATTCTGCCTTGAGAATAATTGCAGCAAACCCATGTAAGACAAGGTAGAACTGTATTTTTAAAGCGTTTTCCATCTGGACTTTCCCATCTCATGACTAGTGATAATTTTACTTGTATATAGTATAAATCTAGATCTGTTATGATTACCCAATCTGATTAGCTATTTTGTTATTTCAGTGCCATATGGATGATTTCAACAGAATTAAACCAGCAAAACAATGGAAAAAGGCCATTGCAAATGAAGCAAGCTCAACTCTTTTCTGAAGTTTGCTTTTTCTGCCAGAAGCATTCTCCAGGTCATGTGACCTAAACTCTAATTTCACAAAACAAAACAAAACGGAAAAAGAAAACCAACCCAAACACTTTAAATGTTCTTTCAAGACTTTCTCAGAAGCAAGGATTTCCCATCATCAATACATCAGGTTCTTGTGCAAAGGGCAGCCACGGAGGATTCTTGCAACATCAAAAACAAATCCATCCTTGAGGGATCTTTAAAGCATTTGAAAACATGTTCTCATCAAAACAAGCAGCACACACATGGCAGAACTGTTTTATTGTCACTTCTCAGCCATTAGGCATTTCTGTGTGTAAATGATTTCTTACACTGTTATTCTACTACCTCAATGTTATGGTGCTCTCCTCAGTTCCTGAAAAGATGTAAAAGAGGGTTTATGATGTCCCTTTCTTTACATGTGATACTGATAACTTGATAAAGGTTTTGCAATTGCTTTTCCAAGGACAAACAAGGAAGAAAAAACATCCAAATTCACATCACCAACGTGTATGGAGGACTTTGACACCAAACTAGTTTGCCCGATGTAACCTCAAAAGGCACAGCTTAAGAATGAGAAAAACATAGTTCTGAAAGTATATGATGTTGGTGTTGGCAATGAGTATTGCTGAACTGCTGAGAAACACAGGATGCTTCTGCTGTTTCCTTTTTGCAGAATACATTTGTTTTTGGAAGTGTTCTTTTAAGGTGTTTTCTGCAAATATTAACTACCTGATCTAAATGGGTTTTTTTACTAGTTTGATTACTTCTTATATATAATTTATATTTGTGGATCTTGAATAATTGTGTTTGACAAGGACACATTTAAAGTTGTAAGAAATTTTGAAAGGGTTTGTTGGGTTTTTTAAGTCACATATGTTGAAGTAGTTTGTATTTGTGTACAGAAATTCAGGCAGCTTTGGCACTTGTCTACATAACCTTTAATTAATGTTTATTTATCCTAACAGACAATAAAGTGGAAATATTCTGAGCTGAATTCAGAGTTCATGCTTTTAGTTTTGTGAGGAATTTACTCAGTCCAAACCCACAGAATTGATCCAGAAACCATTGATTATATTTTGCTAATGACAATGCTAATTGGAAGAAATGTACATCATACTATGTTCTAATTATTGGATGGTTTTAGTACTTTGAGTCTTTGAGACTAGCAGCCAGTCTTAAAATAACCCAGCAGTGTATTTCTCTATGGAACAATTTAAATGGAAAAATGTCATGGAACTGTGTACTGAAGTGAACTTAAGCCTCACCAAAGACGAGATTGTTAGCTTATGAAAACTGCAAACATTTGTAGCTTTGTAGCATCTTTGTTCCAAAGTGAACTTCAAATTCCTGAATTACCTCTTCAGCTGGAAGACTGACTGACAGAATCTGCAGATTTTTCATATTTACCTCGGCTGCATGGCATGTAAGCCCTGGATGCACACACATGGCTTGTGCAGATCAACCAGGCTGCAAGCAAGAGGCACAGCTGGCACCCGAGTTACCTCTTACACACCAACAACAGCCCTGCATATGGACCTGCCTTCCAGGAGGTGCCAGACCACCTCTGTGCTTCCCACACAACTGGCATGAGCCTGGCGTCCCAGGACAAGGGCAGCAATAAGAGAAGTTTGACAGGAAACAGTCACACTTGCCAACAAAACTAAAAAGTGCCACTTCCCCTTCCCGTTTCTTCCTGTGGCTTTGCAAGGGTCTTCACAAAATCTGGGACTCACTGTGCACATTCTTTTGTGCCTATAAACAACAACCAGTTTGGAAATTCCCAGAGAGAGTGTGGCAGCCCTGTATAAAAAGTTTTGAGTCAGCTCCCCATGTGCCAGCTGTATCTCTCTGACAAGTCAGAGTGGAGCCACTAGCTAATGTGCAGGAGGTCTGCTTTGCACTATCTTGTCTGCAGAGAGGACTTCCAATGCCAAAACTGGTTTTCTCAAAATCCATACTTAGTTGCTACTAAAAGAAGAACCATCTAAAATCTGTGGTTAATCTGTAGTTTCTCACACTGATGAGCTCCAGGCAGTTAGAGTTCTGCTTTTCAACATGTGTAAAACCACTTATTTCAACCAGTCTGAGTAATTCAGCACTCTACCTTCCCCATGAGCATACATTTCGTTCACGCACAGACACTAAGTTAGTCATCTCTGAACACAGCAGAAAATCAGACTCTGCATAAAGCAAGGTCAGAAAGAGATGGGACAGGGGTTCACTTTCAGCCAGAGGATCCAAGGTAGAGTGACCTGGCAGGAGCCTGTCACCAGATTCCTCCTCTAGACCTGGGAAATGAAAATATTTCACCCATATTTTCCACAGCAGACAGAAAGCCTTTCTGCCAACCCAGAGATGCAAGTGTCCCTACTTCTCCCAAGAATTTCATGTTTCCACAGGGAGTGGAAGAGTTTCATTAGAAGGCATTAAATCTGATTTCTCCCTTTTTCTCCACTGAACAGTCCCTTGTCCTCCACTAAAAACATATTCCTGTGATAAGAGAGGTGACTGATGCCCGAAAACCTGGGGATCTCGTACCTGCATGTCTAGCATTTGGGTGAAAGCCCTGCCTAATTTCAGGGGGAATGGCTGACGTGATCTCCTCTCTGGGGGCATTTTTATAAGAAATACAGAAACCAACACAACCCACCAATCAAACAAAAAACAAAAGAGCTATGTATCTTCCTTAAGAAAGACTGTAGGCACCTTAATATGTGAGATGGGAATCCTAATGCAATACCAAGTGAAGATCTTTGTTGCAATCCAGCACAAGTTAACTAACCATGCCCTAAAGAAAAGCAGCATTCAGATCTTGAAGACTTTTAGCCCCAAGTTGTTTACTGAAAAATCACTTCACGTGTTTCAACTTTATCAGATAGATTAAGACCATTTCCAGAGGAAAAAGCAAGCTAACACAAAAGAGGACTGAGGAGACAAATTCATGAGAAGTCCTGAAGGAGCCCAGAAGCAGAGGGCTTTCAGACCTGTTGACCTTGTCTAAGTGGCACCCTGGGAACACTGTCCTGTCACTGTTTAAGGATAGCTGTCTCTCAGGAACCTCTGAACTGTCCCTAATTCAGACAATGGATCTTTGGCAAAACATGAATTGCAGCCCCAAAATTCACTTTTGTCTACCTACTACACCTGTCAATGGAAACATGACACTAATTTCAATTTATCTTTTACTTTCTTAGTCAGAGACAGAGGAATAGGCTACACACAGAAACGTAAAGTTTCAGATAGTTTTTTTCAAAAGAGAGCTGAGGCATTTTCTGAAAACAAATATTGAGACAAAGATGAAAATTTCATGTTTAGAACTGAAGTTGCTTTCATTTTCTAAAAATTGTTATTTTTTATATTTTACATGTGGTATACCTCTTCATAATTTTATCTTATGAAATCTGGCCCTGTAGAAAAAAACTTAAAATTTCCAAATCCTTAAAGCCTTTTATAAGTCAATCTTTTATGTATAAGCACATCTATTACAAATAATAAAAAATATTTCTCCAAATACAGACTAGCCCAGGGGGTAACAGTGTAACACCAAGTTCTCCTGGGCAGATTGTACTATTAAGACACAGTTTTGCATTGCTGCAATATGGACATGCCTGATTCATTCCAGAGATATCTGAGATTGTGTATCAGAGACCACAGGCATATCCAGACAGACTGATTTATACCATATACTCTGACTAAAGGAAACTACTGTGTCACAATCAATATGGGTGTCTATAAGTAATAAGTAAGCAATTATCTTAGGTCAGCTTTTTGGCTTTTCTAATTTACATTCCCTTCTATGAGCATGCTCTTTAATTGTAGTTGGATACTGGAACTCAAAGCAAGGGCATAGGTTTTCAGAGAACTAGGAACTTGGGTCTACAGTTACCACACACAAGCTGATCATTTACAATTCAAACAGACAATTAATTAACCACAGGATGGTAAAAACTGCTGGAGACACACTTGTATCTTTAATCCTAACTAGAGTGTAGCTTTTCTGGCATCTCAAAAAACTCTGGTGGGATGGTCATTATTTATCACTATCTGAATATAAAGAGACTATGACTTAAGGCAGATGTAGGAAGGTGACATTATATGAAAATAATCATATATATTGTGTCTATGACCCGCTTCATGATGAAAAAAAGGCGTGTGATGAAGCCCTGAAGCAGATCCCTTCTTGTCTTATCGTCCTTGTGCATTTTTGCTTATCATTACATTAATTTTTGTAAAAGGATACAAAGGCCTTCAGTGTATATCACCATTTAATGGTGAATCCACACTAGCTGAAAGGCAGAGTCCTTACTGTCTAACAATTTCTGGTGCTTTATCTGATAGTGTGTTTGGTGGCTTTTATTCATGTGGTATACTGGCCAATCATTTTGTGTTGCATGACTAGCCATAATGTAAAGATCTCAGCTTCACAGAAAAGATGAGGTTTTGATAGATGTTTGTTTCAAGGGTTTTTTTTCTGTAGTGAAATAAAGCCTAGAAGTTTAGGAAAAAGTCCACGGGAGAGCTAGGAAAGAAAAATTCTGCAAGGGATCAGCTCACAGAAGCTGGTAAATCTTGCAGTTCAGCTGTAGAGAAAGATTTAGGAGGAGAAAGAGGCTACCTGATGTTTTCTATTTCCCAGTTCCTCCTCTGTCTGCATTTTGCAATCTGCTGTCCCTGGTGGTGTGGTCGTTTCTGGTCTATCAGACCCCTGTGCATAACATGGTTTAATCAGTAGTCTGAGTTACTCTTTTACTGTAGCAATGAAAGAAAAGCAAACAGTTAACAAGTGACTAGGAGTCTTTATAATTGCTGACCTTCAATAGTCTATATAATGTGACTTTAGGCCACTGAGTAATAAATAGACTAGTGTAATATTTACAGACATGTCTGGAATGCAGTAAGTTCCTCTCTTCTCTTTCACAAAGTCATTAATGGCTCTGCGAGGAATCAGACTACTGCTGTTCGTGTTCCCCCAAAAACACTCTTTATCTCTTGACAGTTTATGCTGACCTTTCTACTTTGTTTTGGTTTGTTGTTCACAGATCCATTTCCCAAGTCCTGGAGTTTACAAACCTTTGTGAGGGGTTAAACATTTTCAGGAAATCATTCTGTGAACTCAGTTCTGACCATGAATTCCCCAGCCCAGTGATCAGAAGACCACTTGGAGACAGTGTTTTTCAATCAGTTCCTTTCAGGTGGAAAGGGCCATGTTGTTTGTAGGAATAGAGTTTTTCCTGCTGAAAGTACACAACTCTCCCTCTTTCCCCAGCCATCAGCCAGTTTCCATTGCTTTGAAATTCTGAACACTGAGGTAAACCAGAAGAATAGGAAATGTGTATGGAGAGAAAAAATGAAAACTTATTGAAGAACAGTTTCTTGCTTCCCTTCTTTTCATGCCTCTAAGACAAAGACTGAACATATTGGTGTCTTCTGACAAGTCCAGCCTTGCAGAAAGAAACTGTGGTCTCTGAGAAAATTTGGTATGCAGGATTTACTTATAAGAAGAGGGAAGGGATTATTTCCAAATAATAAAAATCAGTGCTTTTGAAAAAGTAGAGCAGAATCATAACACTGTGGAGTTCCATTAAAAAGTTTAGTAATTGTTTGCAGCTGCCCATTAAATCTATTTCCTTTAAATCCTGTGGCACTGAAGACAGAAAAAGTATGCTAATTCGTATGCATGCTAGTGTTGGATATAAACCCCTCCACTGTGGTCCCCAAACCTTTTTGGTTTGTTTCTGTTTTAGTCCAAATACAGACAATATACACAGTCACTTCATGTTCCAAACCAAAAATAAAATAATGAAGATGTAAAGGAATGTACAGAAAATATATTCTGTATATTCTGAAGTCTTTATTAAACAGAAGAGAAGTAGTTGGAAGTCATGAGTATTGGACAGTTCATTAAATGTTCAATCTGTATCTGTATTAGGTCATGCCTATATTATAAAGGTAGAACTAAGCTTGGTTAGACTCCTTGACATAAAATACCACAGTCTGAGTCAAACCTGGTGTTCAGTGTTCACAGACATTTGCATTCCAGTTTGTAATTTGCTTTGATTTTAAATGTGCATTTTGTTGCACTGTAACTCGGCAATTAATTTGTCCCATAGGTGTATTAAAGAAGCGTTGCCCACAGCTAAACTCATTTACCGTGTAATATTTACATTGTGGAACTAATTTTGGCTTCCAATACAATGCTTTTACCTCTCACACCACTATTCCATGGCCTAATTACTCACCTGAACCTTACTTCCTTGGAAAACAAAATTAGTTAAGTAAAAGCCTAAGGCATTTTTAGCACCACTCAAAGATGATGAGCCTAAACAATATCTATTTTCCAAGTACTCTGTGGAATGAAGAGTGAACAGAAATTTTTTTGAAGGAATTTCTCTGTGAGGTCAGTACAAAACAATTATCAACATTCGGTTACTTTTGCACAATAGCAAATAAGGAAATATGAGAAATCTGACTCATGTTATCATCTTCCTCTGATATTGAACAAGCTATTCTTGGATTTGTTCAACAATTTCTTTCTCTTCCATTCCCACCCCCTCAATTTCTGCACATGTGCAAAAGCCATCTGTGTCAAAGCAATGACACATTTCTCACTTTGGACCCATTCCTTTCCCTTTTTAGGGAGAGCTGCTGGAGTCCTCTCTAGAGGACTCAACAAGTGGCAGCATGTTAGTATTGATTTTCACTTATTATAGAAAATACAATTTTTCAGCACTAAAATGTCTCTGTTTGGACAAGACTATGAGATACAGAGAGGACTCAGACTACAACAAAGGTCATTTGCATTCTACCTAAATTCAATTTACTTTGCCAAATATTTTTGTCTGACAGAACCACTACAGATGATTCAAGTAAGGAGGAAAAGAGCAAGTAGATATATCTGATGCAAAGATACCTTCATCAAAGGAAGGGAATGAACTGGAGTCTCCTGAAAAGTACTGTGCTGTTTGTTGGGCTAGTCAATGCACCTTGAGTAGATTTTGCTGGGGATGGCACCAACAGTAGAGACTCATTTAAATAAATTTTTCCCCAAAAGATTTTATCATTGTGTCCCACACAATCTGTGCAATCTTTATTCATAACTGCTTCTGTCATGCGCAGAAAGAAGCAATCTTTTAATTTCAGGTTATCCAACAGTAGTCTCATTTCTCATGTCACATTTTATTGTAATATCCCAAATAAAAAAATACCAACAGAGGCATTTGTAAATGAGAAGCACATACAATCCAGCCTCTGTCTCCCACAGACAAAGAGGTTACTTTTGCTACACAGCTTAGTGTTTCCCCATGAAATATTTTTACCTCCTTTACCACAAATACTACTATAAAAATAAAAAATTACTTTTTTCTAATATATCAGCAAGGAAATGAGTAGTTCACAATGTAAGTGCTTGCACAACCCAAAGAGACATACTGTATGAGACACAGAAGCAATGTAAACAATAAAAGTAGAGAAGCAAAAGAATAATTATGGGAAACTGGCAAAAGGAGAAGCAAAATGTAAGCCAAGGCTTACATGGCTTCCAGTGTATTTCTGCTTTGCGAAATATATTTGCTTTTCCCTTTAACTATTTCACTTCTTTCTAGGCTCTCTTTTGCTACTCTCTTCCTCTTTAGCAGGAAAGATGAAGAGCTCTTTTGCAGCCTGTCTTTTCTTTGTGGTACACTCTGCCCATTGGCTGAAAGCATCATTGTCATGTGCACAGATGGCTGGAGCTGCACCTCCATTTCCCTGTCCAGTCCTACAACAAGCTGACTTTTCTGCTGCAACCCCTAAGGCTTTTGTTTCATTTGCTCTGTCTTTGCATATTCTCATTTTACCTGCATCATCTGCAGCAGTGCAAGGGCTTCCTTCTGGAGCTGAGACACCAGTACTTCATTCTGTTCACCTTCAAATCTGACTATTGCTTTTGCATGGTGCCATGGCTTTGAATATTTTTATTGATTACCGCTGGCTGTCTTTTATTCTTTCTCTTCGAACTACAGAAAATTAACCTGATGCACAAGAACATCCAAAATCAACAGATGACAGCCTTTAATCTATCCAGACATTTCATATGCTGTCAGTTGACAGGATATAAAATGGAAAACTTGGATCAATTTAAGAAATCCAGCTTGTGAATTTGTACTATTTCACTGTTCACAGTGATGGTTGAAAAAATATCTCTATTTCTTGGTTTGCTTTCCATATTTCTTGCCTTCTTTTTAAATACTTGTAATCAGAAGTTGAGTTTTCAGTTGGTTCTCCTAAATGTTTTGCCAATTCTATCTTTTTGAAAGGATTTTTGAATACTCTCACAAAATTCCTTCCTCTTTCACTTGTTTGGCTTAGGAAACACTGAAGCTGCACCAGTCTGATCTGCAGTCTGCTAGACCGAGAAACTTCTAGAGATACCCCTGTGTTAATCATATGCAGGAATCAAATAGCTTTCACAACAAAAGAAACACTCTAAAATTTCAGGTCATCCTTGTAAATCCTGCAAAGATGCATTCTTCAACTGCCTCCACAGAGGGAAAAAAAAAAAAAAAAGGAAAGGAAAGTAGGAAAGGCAAGGAGAAAGGAAAGGAGAAAGTTAATGATTTATCAGGCTCCCAGAATTCTTTTTACTACTATATTGGCCACTCCATACATCATTTATCCCACCACCATCACAAGAAGAAACACAGTCGTGAATGAGCCTGAAGGTCTTGCTAACCAGTCTCCCACAGTAGCCTTAAGCAGATGGCTGAAGAAGTGCATAAAAGAACAAGTGTACACTGTTACCCTATATGACTCTCTGAGCTTCCCATGTTTTCACCTCAGGATCTTCCTAAGCTGGATGTAGTTTCCACACACTTGGCTATGCTTACTGTATCACTCCATCCTGAATTTTCTGTCTTCCCTTGGGCCAGGTGAGCTCCTGCCTACTATGCCATACTTTGGTCAGGTGCTCTGTGTTGTAAAGAGACATTTTCTCTCTTCTGAGCCATGACTTCTGACATTTTATAGTCCACTTGTATATTGCCCCTTGGCATCTCTTTTCTGCACAAAAGAATGCTGGATTGCTAATTCTTATACTTTTTGAGAAGAGATGAATGCTTTTTAGTATTGAGTAGCCTAGATGTCTGGAAATGGTGTTTGTCCATGTAAATGCTCTGCAGCTATTAGTGGAAGTTCATCACTTTTGCCCTCTGACTCCAGAATGTTTATACTGAATTTCCTTCACCAAGTGCGTACTTAAAATTGGTCTATAGGTATCTGTATTTGCCCCTAAAGCCTTACTGAATAAGAAATACACCTACAGTTTTCTAACAGGCAAATAAAAAAACCTCTGTTCTGTGTTTTTCTTTGTAATTTAACTTTATTTACAGTTAAGGATTTAATGCTTGAAAATAAAAAATTTCACCAACGATTTCCAGGACAACAGAGTATCTCATGAGCTACATTAACTCACAATCAGAAATTTTTCATATGCACAGGCAGACTGATTTGACACTCTATAGAAAGCATATACCTCCAAAATTACATCATTACAGCCTCACAGAATAAAATTCTGACTGAGAACAAAATTTCTGCTATGTTCAAATGGTGGGTCTTCTAGTTGAAGGAGAGCTATACCCAAAATGTAGAAGGGCTGAATTAGACACTTCTTGCCTGCAGGCAGCAAACTGGACTCCACACTAGTCCCGCAGATGTGCTTGCCAACATCTCCCCAGGAAAACAGCTTTTTAGCATCAGGAAGTACTGAGTTGCAAAATTTTTTCTTACCATATTATTTTTAGTAAGCTAAGTAATTGCATGTAGCAGTCTAATTAACCTAGATTCTCGGCAATCAGAGAATTATCTGTTCCATTTATACATTACAACCTAGATGACCCATTTTAATCTAGCTATAAAAACATTAGAAATTTTGGAATCATTCCAAATATTATCTGATTCACCCAGTTGTATTCATCAGGATTTATTTCTACACTTATCTCACAAAGGCTCTCTCTCATCTACTTTCAAAAACTACTCAGATGATGGCTGGCACTGTCACTGTCCAGGCTACATGACATTTGCAGGTAAATCTTTGTTAGTACCTCAGAGACACTTCAAAGACAAAGCCATGTGTGCCATGTGATACCTGCCTCTTTGTACAGTAAAAATAATTACGATCTTAAAAATAGTCATTATTGTCTTTTTCAACATAGCCCTGGCATCAAGAGAGCCATGTAGGTTGGGGTGCAGCTGCAGGTACCCACCGTGCTGCTGTTACAGAGGACATTTTTCCTGCCTGTCATTGCTCACAGGGGGTTGTTGCATGGGCTGCGACACTTATAACTGCAAACCAGCCAGACAGTTGGGAGATTCAGCCTTAGCTTTGCAAACTGTAGACCATAAATACAATATCCCTACATCTCTGCTACTCAAGACAAAAGCCTGCTGCAAAAGTAGGTGGATTTGCAGCAAAAGCTAGTCTAAGGAGCTGGATTTATCATCTAATACTGAGAGAAAAATTTCCAAAAGATCCCCAACATGCCAAGAAAACCTGAATATTTCCAGCCTTTCTGTCATAGTGTTGCAAATCCCAGCTTCTGTGAAGAAGATTCCAGGAGCTTCCGCAGGCATGCAAAGCCCAGAATGAGCCACAGGTAAGCAAGTGTCATTCTGATACTGCTACATTGTGGTTGGAATGGATAAGTGGGTCCACCCCTGCTTTTGGGAGCACCCTCCAGAGTCAGACCCTCCACAGCCTCAATTGGTTCCCCTGTTCTTCCTAGGCTACAGATGGCTTTAACCGTTCCTTTAGGAAGAATGTGCCAATTTCTCTTTTGTCTTTAATTGCAAAGATTTCGGGGGGAGACGCTGAGACAATTGAACCCTGACTCTGAAAGAAAAGAAGCTGTAGAGATGACACTCTCTAGTCTAACTTGTACTCAAGCATTGAGAACATCACTGTGTTGGCAGACAAATGCAAAAGACATAAATGGATAACCATATCTGTCCAAACCCCACTCACTTTTGATCAGTAGGGTTTTCTTCTTTCAGTGTCACAGCACAAACCTATAAATTTTTATGAGTTCTATTTATGCGACTTCAACATTATTTTCCAAGTGCATCAGATTATAGCAGGATTTCCTTGAAAATCCTGCCAATTACTCCTATGCTTGTATGATTACCTGAATGCAGATTAGATCTTCATTGTCACACAAATGAAAGATCACCTTGACAATGTCCAGGATGAATAACACAATTAACAAATTAGAATAAAATATCAAATTAAAAGTCATAACTGTGGCTATGCATGCAATTAAATGAAAAACTGATTAGAATGAACCTTAGCTGTTACAAAATTTCCCTTCATTAAATGTTGAATACATTAAAAAAATTACTTTCCTATTATATAGGTAGAGGTTTCCAATTCCATGTTTCTTATTAAAATATACTATCAAATATATCTTCCTTGTATATCTATACTAATTTGTCTTTTTTATATTTGTAAGGTTGCTATAGTTCTCTACATACACATGAATACACATGAATTCATGTATACTTCTACTTTATCAAATAAAATTATCAAATTTATCACTTTTAGTAGTATAAGCTTACAAGAATATAGTTACCTTCTTTGGGTCCTTTTTTCTCATTAAGAATGCATTTTTACACAAACAGAAAAGCAGCAGAAATGGGATTTGCAACACACGGAATATAGCCACTCAAAAATTGATATAGTCTATTGGCCTTGAAATAAATACAAGAATTTAACATATAATTTAATTATATATTAGATTATTAGAATTAGATGATTCAAAAATTAGAATTAGATGATTCACAAATTCAAAACACTCAGTTCCCCATATTGCTGCAGCTGTTAATGAAAAATACCCTTGTGTCATCATTATCTTGCTCAGTTTTCACTTCTCCATGAGCCAACTTTAGTCTCAGTCCTGGAAGCGGTGCATGAGTCACTCTGCACTTTCCAGGGCTAGTCGCATTCATAAACTGCAAATTTTGGGATCTAAGTAGCCTGAACCAAAATCTGAGGTCTGTCCTCAATGGTGCAGGGAAACATTCAAGGAGGACTTTGAAGGTAGCTCCTGGTAGCAAGATGGCAGCAAAAGTCTAGCAGGAGGTAACCCATGTCCATCATCTTATCTGGTACATGCTGGTGGTCCTCCAGCTCTACAACAGAGAGATTCTGCCATGCACATAACATCCATAAAGCCCAGAAAAAGGGATAGACCAAGGACGACAGTGTGCTGAGAAGGTCTGGATAGAACCCCAGAAACCAGAGAAGCAGACAGTGGAGTCCTACAGAGCAAATTCTGGTCCCTCAACAAAATCAGATGGCTTGAGAACTTGGAAATGATGTGCAATATGTGAAATAATGGAAAAAACCCTCCTTGCCCCTACCCACTGCCTGCCCTCACCCCAATTACAGCCAGTTTAATGATTTCACAATACTTTGCGGTATTGCAATATTTTGTTGGTGTTGCTTTTGAAAAGAATTCAAGTATATCACTCATCACGACTATGTACTGATTTAGCAGAAAATCAACAGTCTCACTGAACTTCAACTTCCTCACACAAACCGTGGGGCTCCAGAATTTATACCCTTGGTGGAATTAATTATTAAATAATTAAATGAAAAGTTAAAGTTTAAAATTTAAGACTTTTAAAGAGTTGAACAGTAGTAGAGAAGGGCAACTGTTTCTCTCAAAACTGCAGACTGGAAAGAAGTAGAGGTAGTAAATGGAAGCACACAT
The DNA here is from genome assembly GCA_013397375.1 of Toxostoma redivivum. NCBI lineage: Eukaryota > Metazoa > Chordata > Aves > Passeriformes > Mimidae > Toxostoma > Toxostoma redivivum. Next base: position 393,099 of record VXBI01007029.1, on the reverse strand, counting down.
TACTCCTCCTTCATTTTTTCTCTTTAATTCTGGCATGGGCTAGGGCAGCTGCAAAATTGCCATGTAATGAAGGATCTTGCTCTTGTAACCTGACACCCAAGTAGAAAGCAGCAGAGGTGGAAGAGGTGGGCTGCTCCTGAGTCAATTCCACTGTGTGAATTTGAAATCTGGTTGGATAACACACTTCCCTCTCTTACCGTTTGTTATACTTCTGGACTTTTTGCTGTATATATGGAGGATGAATCCTGTCAACTTCTGTTTCAAAGTCTTCACTTCAGATACATACTCCCATTTTCAGAAGCTGGTGGTTGGGTTCCAGGCTATTTTTGCTGCCCTGAACTTGGATGTGCGTTTTTCATCTCATGGAAAAAGGCAACAAATAAACTGAAATCTTTCAATACTCTTTGAAATATGTTTTTGTGTTATATTGCATATTCATGCTTCTGTAGATATCAACCAAAATGTGCATTATTTATAGAGCAGATACACTGAGATCCTTTAGCACAAATTTGACCCCTCACCAGGAAGAGTGATGCTGTCATCATGGTCCTCCTATGGTGCCACCTTCTGAGGAGCTAAGCTGACTAGTGTTAATTTGGTAGAAATTTGGGGTGCACCTATTAGGAATTAGACTGAGAAAAGTCACAGTGATTGCCATACAGACCACACAGCTGACAGCAGCCATGACAGGCAGAAGGATCTTTTGCCAGTCTGAGTCTGTGCTGGCCCAGCACATCTGCAGTGCATCTCCAGCGAGCACCAAGAGCAGGTGTCTGATCCTGAACATGGTTCCCAGGCTGAGAGCTGCCCTAGACCAGAATTTTATCAGCTGTTTTCACAGCAGCTCAATCCAAGTTTACGCAGCTGTGCTCTATCAAAGCTGACCTTGAATGAATCTTCCTAGGGTGAAAAAAATCACTATTTTTCTATAAAGCCTACATTCATTTTCCCAAACAGGAAAAGGGTTCTCGAACAACACAAAAAAAATTACCCAAAACATGGCAATGTAAAAAAAATTGTTTCAAGACCTCTCTTTCTCCTGGTGCTCTTTGTTAAGAATAATACAGATAGCCTGTGACACGTGAGCAGCACAGAAACTGACATGGAAGATGATTTTTAAGCTCCAAACAAGACACTCTGAACAGTATAACCTCTCAGGATTTAAGTAACAAGTAGCTGGATAACTTCTAAGAGCAAGTGCTGTCTTGTATTCATATTATTTGAATGTATTGGGAAATTTCAGGGCATAGAGAGGCTTGGAAAGAGGAGGTAAAAACATGAGATAGATGAAGACAGGGTATTACAGCACACAGTTGCCACCTCTTTTGGAGCAGTACACAGTGAGGTGTGCATGGGCACTGGGGGAAGATGCAGCACAGGATTAACAGGTTCAAAATGGGGGCTAATAAGATCAGTTTAAGATGAAGTTTGTGTCAGCAAAGTAACAGAGCCATTCCTACAGTGGCCCTTCCAACAACCACTGGGAACATTAGTGTGCCCTATCGTTAGTTGTCAGACCACATACTTAAAATACATTCCTTATGGCAGCTTTATTAGTAGACTCTAAGCTAGCTTTCTATAAGTTTTCAAGTTCTGCTTATCAGGTTTCTCCAAATTATAGAGAAACTCCATCCTTGTAGAAGATGGACATGCTTAAAAACATTTGCCCTGTCACTAAAGCAACATGGGTTCTGTATAGGATACTGTTGCAGAAAGCTCTGTGCCTTTCATCATTTCCTGTGCTCTGATTCACATGCCTGTTGGCTTTCTGAGTCCTTGAGAACAGGGACTTTTGGTATTGGAACTTGGCTCAGGTGGCCTGATGTAAGATGATGGCTCAGTGTAAGTCAATGAAAGTCAAGTTATTATTTATAATTTTTTTATTTTTATTTAAATGGGGAATTTAAATTTTTTAATATTATGAAATTTTTTTACCCTTTGAAAAGAGATCTTTTAAAAAAACAGTTATTTAAAATCTGAATTTGCACACTTCCTATGCCATAACCAAGGCTGAACAGTTTGTACCTTCCAGATTTGGGGAGTCTCAAAGCTGAAGGGGAACAGTCCTCCATTAAGTCTTGTTAAAGGGCAGTGCAACACAAGAAAAATTAATGGCTGCTGTATTTAACAAGGGTCCACACATAGCAACCTCAGGAGGGGAGAACATTTCACCCTTGAGATCAACTCTGTTGTGAAAGAAAGCAGTTTCCAGAAACTCATACAGTCACAGACAACAATGTAAAAGAGTTCTTTAGTCCAGAAGGGTCCCCACAAACCACAAAATACTTCCCAACACCCTGCAACAAGCCTACAACCTACGGTGCAAAACACCAAAAGCCACAAAGACTCCAGTGTGGCACAGGAAGAGGGAAGGAAAGCTCCAGCTCACCACCACCACCTTTGGCCTTGACAAAAGCAAAGCCCCAGGGAGAGGAATATTTTTTGAATTTGCTTTTGGTAACACCTTTTTGATCTAACAATTATTAGTCAAAAAATTTTCCAATTGTGCTGTAAAATGTGCCCAAAATAGTATATTTTATTTGAGAGAGAAAACTACATAGTCTTGAGTCCCTAAAACTATTTACTCTCTCACTGTTTTGTTTTGTTTGCTACTCTTCTTCTTCCCAGAGAGGCTGTGTGTTAGTGAACATTAAATAGCCAACAATTTATACTGAAGTGTCTTTCCCTGTAAGCAGAAACTGAAAACAGCATTCCTTAGCCTTTGCCAACTGCATTTGTGAAAAACAATCAGAAAAATATATTCAAGACACAAACCTGTGATTTTCTTTTTTCTATTTTAAAGCTCTCAGATTTGGAGTGAAGCCCAATCTGGATTTTGACTTCTCAAAATATCCTGTGAGCATCCAATTGGGTTGGTGGTTGGTTTGTTTCCATGCTTTCTACGTTATAAGTTATATTCATGGTCACATGTAACCTAACACATATTTTTACTGCACTCTCAAAAGAAAGGCCACAACAACAGCAACAAAAGTTTCATTCCAGAGAGATGTAGAGCCAGCTTGGACTTGGCAGGCAAATGTTGCTTTAAACATGGCTTGACAGACCTCCCAAAACATAATGAATATGGCATCAGAATATGCTGAAATGGGAATTTTGGTTTGTTGCAAAATTAGAGTGTATTATTTTCCCTTCATTGCAGTTTTGCTGTCTAGTACATAGACTATTTTCTTCAAAAACTCAGAATCCTGCTGTTCTCAGTAGGAGTTGGATATTATGGCAGTGCTGTTGGAAGTCTTACTTAGAAGGACTGAAATGTTTTTGCAGGGTGTCAACTTCCAAGTCATCATTAATGTTTACAGTCTCAATAGCAGTTTGCATTGCTATAGTAACTCTTAAAGGAACATTCCTAAAAAAAAACTAAGCTAAAAAGAAGCCAAATTTTTACAAAACATTCATAATATAGGTATTGTTCCTGGGATATTTCAATAATTTATTTTTTAAACAAATGAGACCTAAAGAAAAAGAGGGCCTCTGGTATTAGCAAATCATTTTTATATACTGCCAAGTAATGGGATGCAACAGAACTTGGATAGATGCCCTCTCTAAAAAAATAACTGTCTGCTCTGATTGAAATAAGTATGGGAAAGAGGTTTAGGAAAGTGAGGCTTCTTGTCAGGAATTTTTCTTGTGTTTGGAATTCTGTGGCTATTATACCATGATTTTTCTATTTACCTCTAGGCCAATTTATAAAAACAAAGCTGTATTTTGAGTAATAGGTGCCATGCACTGTAGAGAGATCATTGATATGGTAGTTTATGCCCTAGAATAATTCCTCAGTATGAGCTAGAGTATATGTAGCAATCATTTCCCAAGAAGAAGCAAATTGTGCTTAATTCCATACATTTTTATAGTTGGATTTATGTAAATGAATTTGTTCTACATTTTTCTAATATTTTACACTATCAAAATCCAAATTTCCTTCATAGACCTCTAACCTAGTAATCTGCATTTATTAGAAAAATCCTGAATCCATTTTGCAAACCATCTGTCTTCCAGTAATGACAGTGTGTTCTTATCTTCCTGACTGCTTGGAATGCTACAGTTGAGGAGACACAACAAGATTTGAATGTTCTCAGGTTTTTCAAATCATAATCATCTTATGGCATTGCAAATGTTTCTCAAAATTTTTATATCAGTTATGAAAAAAGGAAACACAAAATCCAATTTGACTTGCAAAAATATCAAACTCTAAAAAACAGCAAGAGAAAGATTTTAAGGAGAAAGAATTTGCAAACAGGAAGTTTACATGAATGAGTAAAGTCCAAGAAGTAAGAGTCATATCCTAATGCTGATCTTACAAGTACCCTACAAACTTTATTTAATTTGAAATTACTAAATGGCTTTGCCCTAACTTCCCTGCTAGTCTGAGTAAAATAAAGACAAATTGATGTGGTCAGGGCCACAAAATAGGCATCTAAACTCCAGGACCACAGTTGTCTAAGATAAAAACATTTCAGATTAAACAGGAATCATAGTCTGTTAAAGACCACTACCCCAAAGATAAGTCATAAAACACCAGTTCAGGATTTCAAGACCTAAAATCATTGTTTTTCTCTCAGAGGTGAAACACCAAAAGCTGAGCCTCCATTCTCTTGTATAGATTAGGAACATGTAAAAGGAGTTTGCATAATGATCCTTTGCATCCCTTTCTGTTAACTAAAACCAAATAACTCTGGGGGAAATATAGAGAATTTTAGATGGCAGTAAGGATGAGTCAGCCTGAACAAAATATTATTAGCCAAACTCCGCAAATTTAGGATAAATTAAATGACCCATAGAATGGAAGGGATAGGTCAGTCTAGATGGTCCCCAAATATGTCTCTCTCATTGAATTGGAGATGTGTCAGCTCAAAAACACTGGTAAAAAGTTCATATTTCATGAGCTGATGCCAGAGACTGACAAACTGAAAAAGAACAAAAAAGGAAGAGGCAGCAGTTTCACTGTATTCCTCATGATGTGCTATTTACAAGGTGGAAAAGGAAGATCCTAAAATAGGGTCCACAATTAGACAACAAGGCTACTAAGAAGAAGCTATTCTAAAAAATTAGGATCAAGGAGAACTGGAGAATCCTATCTTAAGATGTACTTCAGAGATTTACAGAAATAAAGAATCAGGCAACAAGCGAAGGTAATATGTACTGCCTTATGTGAAAAGTGCAGGGAGCGCTCTAAGGAATGCTGAGAAACAGATAAAGTGAGAAGAAAAGGGCCCAAACAGGATTGATTCTTCTCCATAGACAACATATCACATGACCAACATCTAAATACCATAAATATCCTGCTAATTTTATAGAAGTTAATAACTTCTGTTACCTTGACAATGTTAAATGGGATTAAAAATATAGAAAAACAAAATTTAGCCTGGGCACTGTTAGCAAACAAGTGAAAGCCTTTGCTCAAGCAGGTTAATTTTAGTACTTTTATAGGAGATCTTGAACTCTAATTCTATTTTGAATGGGAACTTACACTGTAGCATAAACTACACCTCTGAACTCCACTCTATTTAACCTAAGTTAATAAAAGCAATTTACTTGCAAAGGGTTTTGTGAATACTTAATAGAAATGTTATGTTCTGTTTTGCGAGATTCACAAAAATATATTTCACTGTGTTACATGTTTCTGACTTAGAGGAACAAGGTACATGGACCAAGAGAAGATGAGCAGTTAAAGAAACTGTTTAAATCATATCTGTGCAAAGGTCTGAACTGCATCTTTTCATCCAAAAATGTTTTTGAAAGTATTTATACTCAAAAGGTACCTTTTGAGTATTCTTACAGAAATATACCAGAGCTGGCCTCTCAGAGCAGTGTGCTGCTCGAGGATGCACTGACTGAATCAGGGTGAAAAAACCTACATAGTAAACACCATTTGAGGAAGATTTCTGAAAGCACAGAAAGGCTGTAACCAAAGTAGCTTCTGTATAAACATTTGAAGAAAAAGCCATGTGTGTTTTTTCTTTTGGATGACTGATCCCAGCAGTGTTGTTTCCCAGCCTTGACTATTAATGAGCTCAATACAAAAATAATGTCATCGTCTCATGTAGATTAAGCTGACACCTTTCAGGCACTGGTTTGTACTTGTCTGGGCTCCTCAGTTACTTACTCTTTTACTTGGACAAATTCAAATCCAAGGCTTAGTTCCTGGAATTTCAGATAAATTTATTTAGTCTCAGATTCCCTTCTGCTCAATCTGTGTACTTCATAGCTACAGAGACAATCTTCGAAAATGCGACAGAACCCATATTGGCAAGGATGTCTACACTCAATTATGTTATATCAGATAAGACCCTGTGGATTTTAATACATTTTCTAGACTTGCTCAGATCTAAATTGTGTATAATGCCTAATTTATGCAACTGTGCTTTACAAATCACAAGGGTTGAAATTTCACACTGGCACATATAGACAGGAAATCATGAAGCACACCAAAGACAGGTTTCAATTAATTGAAAAGAGGAAGACTAAGTTTGTCAGAGTGGTTTGTAAAACTATCTAGATGATTAAAAATCAAGGCATTTTAACCAGAATTTGCAAACACAGATAAGAAAGTCAACTGCCAAACTCCATTTAGTAGGTTAGGAATAATGAACTAGATCCTAGAAGAGGCTCACATGTTTGGATGCTAAATATTATGAAGCCCAAAAGTCAAGCACCAGCTGTGGACTCAAAAAACTGAGCCAGAATATGTAATACACAAAAACAGAAGGAGCTGCAGCCAGCCAATGGGAAACACTGCCAAGAAGAATGGTCTGAAATTCTCCCTCTCTTCTGGACATAACACCTCTCCAGGGAAGAAGCATACTGTGGCCAAGATCCCTTCCTGAATGTAGGAATGTATGTGCACGTGTGCTGTCAACCAGGCCACAGATTCTGGCCATGTTTTGTCAAGAGAGAAAGAAGTCACCTCCCACTATTTACAGAGCAACCTCACAGTCAGAGAACATGGCTTAGGTACTGGCTTTTCTTGATCTTGATGGCTGCCAAACAAAATACTGTGTTTATTTATCTAACCGGGGTCGGGGTAATGCACTCTTTCAAATGAGATATTGCCTACCAATGTATTTTCTGCTTGGACAAATTCATGGTCCTGACTAAAAACATGGTTGTAGATGAGAGGATATAGAAAAAACTGCTGAACTACTCAGTGTGTCTCTTGCTTTGGAAGAGCTGGAGGGCTGCAGCACTGACAAGGCATGTGCTTCTTGTCCTAAAATTCACCATTTCTTCCTCAAGTATTCCTGCCTGAAGCAAGTCAGACAGTAAACTAGTGCTGGAAATTATCCACTCTCAGCCACACATCAGTAGTCATCAGCTGAGTGAGCTGAAGCTTCACCTGTTAGCAAATACCACTGAAAGCAACCTAAAATAATTGGGTTTACCTCAGTGGTTAAGGCACAGACTGAGAGTAGTTTTACCTCCTTTGAGACTCAACAGTTCTTGCACTTCTACAACTCAATCACTTCTGAATTGCTGAACATATTACCTACTTAAATCCTTGTGGCAGTCTGAGTCTGAAATAGCCAGATTTGGGCCTCAAGAAGCAAGCCTTCAATTAAATAATTATTCAAGTCTATCCTTGATTCCAGGATAAAATATTTTGAGGACAAATTTGAGGTCTTTTGATGAACCAGCATTTGGATATTGAGGTTATCAATGTCCATTTCCTGGAGAAATGCCTGGAGCTGTACTAAAATGAACTATAGATTGTAATTTCAGATTTTAAAACAGCAAGGATGCTTTTTGCTTTGGATATTCTGTGGACTTTATCTTTAACTGAATTTATAAAAAGAAGTGGTCAGCAAGTCCAAGTCACATGAGAAACTTGGCTGAGAAGTCCAAAGGCTGAAGTACAAATTCTTCCTTCATGTTTCCTTTGTCATACTTCGCCTTTTCCAGTTGTTAGCAGTGAAGCTTCACTAAAAATGTACTTTCTATGGCAGTTTTCCATTAATTTTTTCCCCACATATTCCAAAGTGAGAATACTCTGGGGATAAAATGATCATCTGAACAACTTCTTCATTCCTGTCAGCCTTTTTTTAGTGGTAAGACACAAGTTTGCAAGTTCTCTTACATTCAGTCATTTACTGTGTGTCTGTAGCAGTGCAGGAAAGTGTATGGGAGCAGACAGTTTACCTTATGGCAAATTCCAAGGAAATATTTAAAGTTCAAATGAAATTCCAGCATTCAAAGTGGGAGGTTTAAGGAAAAAAAGTCCCAGGTCTGTCACTGAAAAGTTTAATTATGGATAAGATGACACACACATAGTAAAGCACACAAAGGCAAAAACATTGGAAGCACATTCCAATCAAATCTTAAAAGATTACTTTAATAATAAACCATGCATTCCTGAGCAAGCCATCGCAAGATTAGCTACCAGATTGCTTTGCTGCAAGCAGATTTTTCACAAACTGTTATTGATACCACTTTCGAGGCATTCATGAAAGCTGATGTCTTCCGAAAGTCTCTGCATTTCCATGAGGTTTTTTGTGCTGCTACCACAGTTTCCACCCAGGCTGGAATCCTGGTGATCCTAATGACAGGCTGTGGTTTGGGTAGAGTTAACATCCGGAAAGCTATAGAAAAACTCACTGAGGTGAAGGGTTCCAGCTGCAACTTCAAGATAATTTTAGACCTGCTGAAAAATGGCTTATGTTTGGGAAGTGCTAAGGCTGATACTGTTCTGTACAAAAAGCAGCTAACTTACACAAAAAATCCCTATGTGGAGTCTGAGCCCATGCCAGCTGTAGTAAAATCGGATACAAAAAATATAAGAAAAAAGTCATCATCTTGGGAAACAGCACTCCCTGTCTGCTATAGCCTTTAAATGGGCACTCCTAAAGTCATAGCAGCCATTGTGCATCTGATTCTGGTTTTGCTGTAGAGAAACATAAATAATTTTACTTTTCATAAAGTGTAAAACATGTCCTCATGCAGAGCAGTATAGATGTTATAAACGAATTCCTATGAGGCTTTCTGCCTGGATTCTTCCTGCATTCAGAAGGCAAGGCATCCTATTACATATGTTTAATGTAACAGTTCTGAATTTTAGCATTTAGCACAACAATGTGGGACATCAGGGGAGATCTTCTTAGCCAATGTACAAAAAAAATAAATGCATTCCTTCAAGTATTGAAACATTTTTTTTATTATTTTCTAAGAAAACTCTAATTTTTCAAGTTAGTTATTAACCACTTTTCAGTTTAAAAAATAAAGTTTTCCTGGGAGGCTGTTAGTGATATTCCAAGTTCTGGTGCATATGGGACCTTTTGCCATTTCTGTAGTAGATGTAATTTCTTTGCATCTCAAAAGGGCTCTTAAACTGCTCACTTTTAGCAAATGAAAAGCATTTTCCTTTCTTCCAAATTCAAAAACAAATAGCACAAATCATATCTGTAATCATTAGTGTGACTAGTCAATGTACTTTGATGAAATGTGCCTGGAGTTTGTTTGGGCAAAACACAGATGATAATCCTGCTTATGCCAGCTCCAGGCTGGCCTGTTTCATAGAAGTTGCTTTGTTACTGCACCATGTATAAAGTAGCTACAATGTCAACCTTCATGTCAGGCAGCCTGTGTGACTCTCATAAAGGACGCTGAGCTAAGTACTGTTCTCTAAAATACATACTGCCCCAGGACCAAGAACCTCCAGTCCTGCTGGTGGGTGTTTAGCACGAGTTGTTCAAAACAATGTGCAGTGCAGAGCCAGCTGTATAAAACCAACATTGTTAAACATGAATATAACTGTGTCCCAAGGAATTCAGATCTAATCCCGCAAATACCGACGTGTCTGTAGCCAGCAACCTGTTAATGGTAGCGAAAGCCTCCTTTACTTCTGCGGCATGCACTTCCTTCCGTGAACACTAGGCTAGGGTATAAAAAGATATTTCTCGTGTCCTTTTCGGTTAAAATTAGCATTCTCCAATAAGAGGTAGATACAGACAAGTGAGACACAACTAGCAGCTCCTAGTCACCTCAGGCACAGGGAGGAATAGCACACTAGCTATTCATGGAAAAAAAAAATACCATGCTGTATCTAGAAAAGTATCATTTAGTAGCTTTGGATGACGATGCTTGCCAAATGCATCCACCAGTTTTGAGCCTTGAACTTCTCGGTGGTAAAAAATAAGGTTGTGTTAAATATCTTTTGAACACTTCGAAGTATCTATCAAATGCATTTAACCATCAGGGAAAAGAAAAAAAAATAAATAAAAAAAAAAAGAAGAAGAGAAAGAGAGAGAAAGAAGAAAGAAAAATGTAAAAAATGTTGCTCTCTTTTTCTCTCTTTTTTTTTTTAAATTGTGTATTGTTGCACAGCAAAATGCACAGTTTTGAACAGAAATAAAAAAAAATAAAAAGTTAAGCTAGGCTTACAGCCTTGAAAATAAAAAAAAAAAAGACAACATTCTGCGACAAGGACAAAAATATGATTTTTTTTTTTAATCAGAGATTCTTTCATATAAGTTGGAAAACAGCTGTAGTATTCTGGGAAAAAAAACAAACAAACAAACAAACAAAAAAAACAAAATATGATAGATGTTTGATTAGAGATGAGTGAGAAGCACAAAAGTCAGGTCTGGATGTGACCCAGAAACTGAATTTGAACTGACCCAATATTTCGTTTCGGCTGGTCACAGATCTGGGGAGGACGGAGAGGGCGGCACAATCTGTGGGTGCCACACGATTCCGTGCCCCGCAGGGCCCTCCTGTCCCCGCGTTCGCTGGGCCGTGGGGCTCCGTCCCCCCGGGGAGGCTGTCGGCTCTCCGCTCCCTGCCGGCCGCAGCGGAGCTCGCAAGGGTTAAACTTGTGAGCACCGACACGTTGAGGGGGAGTAGCCAAGACCAAGCAGCAAAAACATCACAGCGCATTCCTGGGTAGTCCTCAGCTGCCAGCATCTGATTAAAACCATATCGCTCGCTGTGAGTGGCTAACTAATCTGAAGGCGAGAGTGCAGCCGAATATTTAACCGGGGCCCCGGTCCCAGCCAGGCTACCGGCTGCGGTCATCGGATCATGCACGGAGCGGCACGGATCTAGCCCGTAAGGAGCTTTGCGAACTGGGCTCGGCTCTCGCACAGCCGGGGAGGGGGTGATGCGGGGCTGAAGGAGCTGTCACCGGGGAAAGGAGCTTTTTCTGCGGCGACGTGATAGCCGGTGCCTGCGGGGTACCCCTGCGGGGTGGGCGCTGGCACGGTTGGGGCTCCGGAGGGGCTGTGTATATATGTGTGTCTATATATGTATGTGTGTGTGTGTGTGTGTGTGCCGGGCCGGGGCTCGGCTCAGCGCCACGGTTTCAGCGCTGGGGGGCCGCGCTGCGCCGGGAGCCGGCGGCGCTGGGGGGGCTCCGACC